>JASANF010017745.1:0-51269 GCA_030248245.1 Trissonchulus sp. WLG1_4
CTGAGTGGCTATGTCCATGTCGTTAGCATTTACTTTATTAAAAAATACCTAACAATAAATCTCGTTCATTTTTTCAGGTCATGACTGCTCAGAGCCGAAAAGTGAGCGCGGTTCACATGAAGTGAGTTTAACTGAGGGCATTATCGAAAAATCGATTTATCAAATTAAGAGTTCAGTTCGGACTTGACTTTCAGGAAGGCACTAATTTGCAATGTACTTTAATCGAATGGCGCTATGTCTTGAGAAAGGCGACTCTTCTTGGCATACAAGCAGCCTGTGCTGTTTGAGTAAGGGATCTATTGCACAAGTATGACACTCTTCCCGTCATGAGCATTTGGCTACTGATTCATTTCAGAAACAAACGGAACTCTACTTCATTTTAATCGTGCTGCTTGGGGTGGCAGCCTTGCTGGAGCTCCTCCTGATCATCGCACTGCTGCTATGCCTTTATCTCAAGTCAGTCTACTTTCCCATAATTTGCTTGCAACTAATTAAAGCTTGGTCTATGTTTCAGTTTAGCCCACATACATAGCCACATCAATTATATATTTATAAAAATGCCCCCATTAGGCATCACTGAGGTTATAGAATAGGAGGTTCTAAAGCGGAAAAATACAATTTCGCTCGTTAAAGATAATGGACAAGTTTGCTATGAATAGGAAAAATTCATTTTGTTAAAGTTGGTGGGCAAGAGCGATCAGAATAGCCAGCCCCATGACACATTAGCGCTTTCTGCACAATATTCGCGCGAATCATTCGTAACCGTCAGCTTCCGAAAACGCTGTTAGATTGTAACAGACACGCAGAAATTTTTAAGTATTTCGTATCTAGCGCGTGTCGCGCGATCAATCACTTGTACTTTGATCTCATTAACATAAGCTTGATTGCATATGATACTACAATACAAAGCATATATTAATTGGTCGAATTAACGTAATATATACTGTAATGTCCGCACCGGCCTTGGCATGGGCTGAACAGTTCGCCTATTTGGTATTTAGTTATCATTTATATATTGTCACTTTCTGTTATTGGTCAACTGTCATGGGGCTGGCTATTCTGATCGCTCATGTCCACCAACTTTAACAAAATGACTTTTTCCTATTCATAGCAAACTTGTCCATTAACGACTAATTGCATTTTTCCGCTTTAGAACCTCCTATTCTAACCTCAGTAATGCCCAATGGGGGCATTTTTATAATAATTCTATGCATTTTTCCGCTTTAGTTAAAACCAATGACATGCCAATATCTATATACTTATACTAATTACCCCTATCGACATCAAAATATGAATTTCAGAAGTTTGCCCCCATCCCATTTTGAATCACTTAGGGGGGTATATACCCTGAAGGGGCCATAGGGGGCTCCTGGAAGGTCCTGGGCTAAAACAAACACCGTATTCGTGTTCAGGGGCATAAATTATCCCTAGCGACATCAAAATCTCAATTTCGAAAAGTTGACCCCTTAGGACCCCCTCGAGGGCGGGGTACCCTGAGGGGGGGGGCGTAGGGGGACTAAGAACGGTCCAAGACGAAAATGGACCTTGGAGTCGTGTTGCGGGACCCAAATTCCCCCTAGAGACTTCAAAATCTCTATTTCGAAAATTTGACCCCTTAGGACCCCCCTAGAGGGGGGGGGGGCACCCTGAGGGTCCATATCCGGGTCCAGGGGGGTCCTAGGCAAAAACTAACCTCAGATTCGTGTTCAGGGGCCCAAATAACCCCTAGAAAAGAGATTCTATTAAAAAACTCGAAAAAAATTTTCGACCCCAAAAGTACTTTTAGGTCACTTTTGACGCAACCTGAGACTTCTGCCAATATGCCTGGGGTGCCAAAGTGAAATACCATACACGACGTTCACCAAACAATATCAACTGACACCCCTGCACGTATTTACTGTGTCATGAATAACAATACAGCGCGAGTGATCAGCCATTAAAGCGTTATACATTGACAAAGTCACGAAAAACAATGTTTTCAAGGGTGCCAAGGGGGGTGTACCAGTTCTGGCTACTAGGAAAATCTGACAGCAAAACTATGGGCACCCTGCACTGCACAGTTTATGGGTTTATATTTGCATACAAAACTACATACCTCCATCTATAACCGTCTTGGCTGTACTGTCTATAGGTAGCCTACACCCGCAATACACGTGAATTACCTTCCGAGCCCCTCCCCAGCGCTACAATTACACGATAGACTCCTAAATAGCAGATGCACTATAGCACCACCACACTACCCTGCATGCAAGAGATGGAGGCTACCTTACTTGCGTGAGTTCTCAAAAGTTGGCTAGAAATTTTTAGTACTTTGATTTTTTTCGGACACCAAAAAAGGGGTTCCCCCCTCCCAGCAGAGACCGAACGGGGACAAAATTTAGAAAGTGGCCCGTCACTTTGCAACTTTGGCCAAACTAAATGTGAAAAATATATAATCATGCCAACCCTACAAGCGTCCGGTCCGGTAGAGCTGTTGAAAAAAAAAAGACGGAAAGTGTCAAGTTTGCAAAAGTCTTTTTTTACGCGGCCCCCTCAGGGAGTCAGGGGCCGCGTATATACTATATTCATTTTCTCGTGCTCCCACGTTAAATCGGCTAGGTCGATTTCGCAGTGTTAAATTACACTGCACTGGCAGGTAGGTCGAATCTACCTATGGCCCAAGCGAAGACTGGCGGGTTGCGCAATGTGAAATTGCAATTCAAAAATAATGACGGCAATCGAACTCTGGTCAGGCGAGCCGAAGGCTGCAGCGCTACGCACTCAACCACCTGCCCTCCGAGGTCTGCGGATCAATTGAATCATAGAACATAATTGTGGCTTAGAATTATTACGTAATAGTGGGCATATGTTCGATGTACATATACATACTTCATTTGTTAAAATTCCATTTAGTAACTGATGTTTAGATGTCGCATTTTGATACCTATTACCCTTGCATGGCAACATACTCGCTGATGTTCCCACACTTTGCTTTTTGTCAGCAACATATAGGAGTTTCATTAGTCGAAGATATCTTTCCTGTTTCCGTGGTCTCATGGTGTAATGGTTAGCACTCTGTACTCTGAATCCAGCGATTCGAGTTCAAATCTCGGTTAGACCTTAAGTTTTTGAAAATAATATTCGATTATTTAATTTTTTCAACTTTTCATCAGTTTCTTTCTCACTTACAATGTGTTTGCAATTATTGGCTATTTTTGAGATTTTTGCTTTGGAACTACTCGGCGGTGAGTTGATGTGCAGAAATCGGGATTTTATCCTCAGTTTATCCGCAAATAATGGCCGCGTTTAATATTCCACTAGAATATTGACACTCAGGACTCACATTGTACCATTCCTCACTAAGCAGAAGAGCTTGTTCATATCTCAAGTTCATTCAACCAATCTCTCCGAAATTTTGCAGGCATATAGCCTTCTCCTCGGCGGATACACACACCAAATTAAAAGTCATTCGCCTGCATATATTTTAAGTTATTAAAAACTAAATTTCAAAAATCCGCATTGAGTGGATTTTCTCCTATTCTAGGGTTGGGCGCTGTCGCGCCAACCTACATTTAAAGAAGAGGTGAAAAAACCCTTTAACAACTGCGAAAACATAAACAAAGATACATGCAACCTACACTAAAAAAGCAACTAAAGAACAAATTAACATAATATTGAAAGTGTCAGGTTCACATTTCAGAGTTAACCGCACTCAAAAAGCAGACACGGCAACCGAAGCCAGCAGACGACAAAGGCAGGAGATCGAAACCGGGCAAGCACCACAAACAGAATAAGAAAAAGGGGGGCGGCGTCCAAGTCGTCCCCGCAGATTGCGGAGCTGCCCCTGATGCCCCCCTCCTGACTACTGTACGGAGTACGACCATGACGGGGCACCTGATCAAGCCAGTCAGCCTAGTCCGGAACTGGGGCCTCGCTTCTCCTCCTACAGGAAAGAAATTGGCTGTTTGATTAACATCGTCACTGTTATGCAACCACCTGTTGTGCTGAATGTTACCAAGAGTACATATGTGAGTTACGAGTTAAGCCTGGTTCATGGTAATGCGGAAGTGTCCGTAGTTGTCCGTGTCCGAGTAAGTGTCAGGTTCCCTGGAAGATTGTCCGAACATTTGCCCGTGTCCGTGTCCGCACAATCGCGATGCATATAAAATAACACCAACACCTTTTTCTGCGCAGCAGACGAGTGTGTGAACGCAAGTTTTGAAAAATCAATAAAAACGTTCCACACACATAAAAAGCAAGCTGTTGTGCGGAAAGTTACGACAAATTTCCCATTATTTGACCATGCGCGGAGAGTTTAACGTGCATGCACGCACGTGATTATAAAGGCTACAATCTGATTGGACAACCGCTGACAGAATACGGACAAAAGTTGAACGGAATTCAACTTGACTTCCGGACATCCGGACACCACTTACGGACACTCACGTAACAATTTCTTACGGACATCCGGACAACTGTGAATCAAGCTACTCTTACGGACACAGATACGGACTCGGACACGGACAGCCCTTACGGACAACTATGAACCGGGCTTAACTGTATACCTGCCTACCGGCAATATATACCTAACTTCATTATTACTTTACCTGACCTGTGATTAACCTAACCTAAATGCACCCTACGAGCTATTAAGATAGTTATACGCAGTATATACTCTAGATTAATAATAATCAAACCTACTTGTGTACTCTTGGTGGCATGCAAAATTTAGGTATATAATATTTGTTATGAACTGTTTTCTCAAGCTTAATCAAATGTGCCCGTGATTTTTTTGCTACTATACTTGTTTGCTTTACTTGTTACTGCACTTATAGTCACAATTAATGATTAACTATATGACTCGATTAACTCAATGACGAACATTTTGTCCTATAATTTAGTGTCATGTTCGTCGTTGAAAATGTTTCGATCAATCCAAAATTTTCAACTACGAACAATTTCAACGACGAACATTTCGTTTCGATAAGGGTCAATTCATACTTCCAGCCGTATGTCCGTTCAGCCTGCAGAATGTGCAGTGCAGCCTAGTGCAGGGTCAGCTAGCACATATGACGTCATTATAATTATCGTCATTTTGTCGGCTGAACGGACATACGGCTGTAAGTATGAATCGAGCCTAAATCGGGCCAAGTAACTTCCTACTCGTTTTTGTTCTGTCTCTAAGCGAATGTACAAAAACTGTCCGGTCAAATATGATCATGCCACGCGATTGCGTCAATTCTTCACAGCAGTTGTTTAACAATGTCCCTATAACTGTCCTTAAGGACAAGTTTGAACCGGACTTTGGATACCCAGTTTTTGGGCTTGGTTCGCACAAAATGACATGTACAACGAGTACGAACCGGGTTTCATAATACTTACAGCCTGACATAGAAGAAACCTCGAAACTTCACAACTATAAATTAAACACTTTAATTAATAATAAGAATACAGGAGGTTATGCAAAAATACATTACATAAAAATAAAAATATGAAAGATACAAATAGGGTAAATAAAATGACGAATAGATTTCTACAAATAGTGCGTGCAAAAGGAATTAATTGAGAGAACGTTTAGTCACCTGCGTTTTATCCGTTCTGTAGTTACAGCCAGGGCCCATTGCACAAACCTACAATCGTAACAATTGTATGTGGTATTCGGTTGTGCAAAGACTTACAATTGTTACAATTGTAACAAATGTAAGTATAAATTGAATTAAATTTGATACATGTCAATTACAATTGTTACAATTGATCGTAATAATTGTAATCCCAAAATATTTCACAATTGGATTTATATATACACATTTTATAGGCCAATCTTACAATTGTAACGCTTGTGAAATCTTACAATTGTGAAGCTTGTGAAATTTCACGATTGTTACAATTGTAAGACTTGTACTGTTGAGCAACCAGGCCCAGGTGAACGAAGCTCAAAACACATACAGCAAACCAAAAGTGAAGTAAATACATTGTTCCAGATCCAGTTTTGGCCCAATGTTTTCGTTATTTTTCATGCTGCAAGAGCTAAAACTATGTCTTACTTTCTTTCTACTCATCTAGGGGATGGATGTACGTCGACAAAATCAGTTATCCGTGTACACGGTTAGTTTTGAAGGCTAGTAACCGTGTGTACACGCAAACTAACGGTTACTGCAATTATCCGCGTGTACACGCTAATCATCCGTGTAACCGTGTAACCGTTTAGATGCTAAGTATCCGTGTCGCTGTTTACACTTATACTAACCGTGTAAACGGTTACACGGTTACTAACAGTTACTAAACGGTTACACTGTTACTAAACGGTTACATGGTTACTGAACCGGTTACACGGTTACTAAACGTCAAGAAGCAGAGGGGGAGTAATGACCAAGGGAAGATACGAACCACCCATCTCTAGACCAGCAAGCTACCATATCAGCTACTGGGACAATGCTAAGCAGTCAGTATAAATGCCTTTATATATCTTGAAGAATATAGCTTGCACACACATGCGTATATGAAGTAATATATAAATCCAGCAGCGAAACGAACATTTTTCTTAACGGGTACCTACACAAAGTCGGAAAACGGATAGTATAACCGGTTACACTATCCGTTTAGAGTAACCGTTTACACTATCCGTTTAGAGTAACCGGTTACACTATCCGTTTAGAGTAACTGGTTACACTATCCGTCTAGAGTTAAACGGTTACAGTATCCGCGGTTACTGTGTCTTAACGTGTACACGCTGTAACCGCTAAGTAACCGCGGATAGTGACCCCTAGCCGTGTACACGCTAAGCTTAGCGTGTACACGGTTACACGCGTGTACACGGTTCGTACCGTGTAACCGTGCCCAGCCCTACCCCACACCCCTTGCTTCACCGTGAGCAAATAAAAAGTGTTTGTCCTTTTAATAGTTGCGCACTACTCATTTATTGTCCCTAAGCTGTTGTTTGAAAGTGCTGATCTTGTCGGTGAGTCCCCTGTTCTGCGGCCCGCAGTGTGACAGCACCGTGTTCAGGGCGTCTTCGCTGCGCTGCTCGAAGGCCAACTCCGCTGCCTCTGTCAACATCCTGAAACAACACTCAAATGGCAAGCCTGCTTCACACTTGTCCACAAAACACTCACCTGACCGCAAGCCAGTCAGAGAAATTCAGTCATCAGTTTGCCACTAGGAACACCATATTATCGACATCAGAATAACAGTCTGTGAAAAACTGTCGCTACGGACAACCAAACCATGATGCCCGTTAGTCAAATAGTAGACTCATGCCCTAGTTATCTAATGGGCTGTTCCGAAAACAAGTTCGCACGCTCACCCGATGATACCACTGAAGCTTGCATCACAACTGCTACAAATATTAGTAAGTCTTCTCAAGCTTAAGATTGTGACCAGTAGTCTGTTTAAATAAACTCACAGGACCACAGGCACAAATTTGTAGGCCTGTGACCTGTGGCCACAGGTGTCTGTGAATCCCGTTTCAATAAACATAAAATGCTGTCTGTCACAGGCCTCAGGCACAGGTCACAATTTCACAGGTGACGCACGCTATCTCGCATGCATGCAACATGCTCGGCTTGCCAGCAAACGCACACAAGGGTACCCTGCTGAATAACAGCACAGCATCACATTGTGCATGAATTAAAATTTTTTCGAATTTAAATAAATTGGTAAATGTTTTACATTTGACCTTCTGTTGGCAATTAGGTTTAAATTTAAGGTAAAAATATAAATTTTTTGATACATAATATTTCAATATATAAACTTTTCACAAAGCTACTATTGCTGCTTTAAAATACTCCAAAATGCAACAAATACACTAGCGAAGGCAGTTAAATTAAAACCCAACTACAAAAAGTTCCAGTACAGCATTAATTATCTATACAAGCGCCCTCACAGGCCACTCGTCGGCCTGCGAAAAACGCCACAATCCTGAGATCGCTCACAGGCGCAAATTTTTATTGAAACAGAACGGCCTGTGAGCGATTTGTGGCTGTTCAAAACTCCATCTGTGCCTGTGGCCTGTGGCTTGTGAGCTGTTGCCTGTGCTTGTGAGATATTGAAACAGAACTCACAGAGTCACAGAGTCAGAATTTATTGAAACGGCCTACACGCAAGTTCAAAACTAAGCCTATCTCCAAACGATTCTGAAGTCCAAAAAATAGTTGCGCCACTTACTTATTATTTTAGTGGCATGACTTCTGCGACTTTTTGCTGTACTCTTTGAATAGTCGAGATCTATTCTTTTCGCTTACGAAATCACATGTTTAGGTTTTACTATCGCTCTGAAACCCAGCGACTTCAAAATGATGACTGCGTTTGGATCTTACTTCATTTTGATGTAGGCCTTCACCTTTTATTAATTTGAAATTAGTTTAAAATATTTTTGGCTTTCATATTTTTGTGGCATCTCGCCCCCATTTACACAAAAGGCTACAATACAAAATTATGCCTGATTATATCAAACTTGACCAGTTTTCTTGATGTAGATTAAAAAACTGTCAAGGCCTAGTATCTAAAAATAATTTATTGAGAATTATTAAATTACTAAAAAAAGTTAAAGGATAGTGCCACCACTTCATGGAGCAGATATCCACGGGAGCTGCAAGAGGAGCATCACTTGAGATTTAAAAACAAAGCCTCCCTTGCGCAAAGCTGGTTGCTTTATGACGTCAGTCCTTCGCCGAATATACACCTCAAAAATTTATAATTTCAAGTTTTAAACTTTGTCTACCTTTCTAAAATTCTGGGTACCTGCAACACTCAGACCTAACATTTCAGATTGCCAGTGCCTCCGTTTCTTTGGTTTTTGAAACCAATTTCGTCCTGTGTCTAGCTGAGGACCCAAGAAAGCGCAAAATATGGAACTTTGAGTCTAATGAAAAGGGAACTACCAGATATCCGATGGGTGACTTTTTATTTCCGGCAAATTGCTCCAGCTCCGACCACTGGCTGCTCCGGCACAGAGCCTCCACTTTCCACCACCAAAATCTAAAACACACAAGACATACTACCACTACAGTGCCTCATTAAGGGTCGTATCCAAAATCGCAGTAGATCAGACTACATTTTTAAATTAAATTAGATTATAAACGAGCATATTATTAAAACAGCACGCTGCAACTGGGCAGTTTAATGCGTCAGTGAATTATCATGATGGATAAGGCCTAACTCCTATACAACATCAGCTCATAGTATTTTGTTCGCCCAGCGGAAACGGGTCCTTGTAAGGCACCATGCCTTGAGGGGCTGCCCCCCCTCAATGGATGTAGTCGCTCTTGAAGTCGCGCCCCTGACGCTCCAGGGCACTGTAACGGAAACGAGCACAGCACCCGAGGGCGGACACGCCAAAGGATGATGATCTATCCGCGCGCTACCTCACCTTCCCCTAACCGAGTTTCTTGGCCAGTAAAAAAAAATTTTTTTTTTTTTTTTTTTTATTTTTTTTTTTTTTGTAAACTTTTTTTTTTTTTATTTTTATTTTTTTTTTTTTTTTTTTATTTTTTTTTTTATTTTTTTTTTTTATTTTTTTTTTTTTTTTTTTTTTTTTTTTTATATTTTTTTATTAATTTTTTTTTTTTTTATATTTTTTTTTTTTTTTTATTTTTTTATTTTATTTTTTTTTTTTTTTTTTTTTTTTTTTTTTTTTTTTTTTTTTTTTTTTTTTTTTTTTTTTTTTTTTTTTTTTGTAGTTTATGCCCACAAAATTTATTCTAGATTACTGTAGCGGCTGTGGAGTTATATTAGTTTGAAACTCTGCTAAGGTGTACTTAAACTGTAAAATAGTAACAGCAATAATGATAAATTGTGGGAAATCTAGACGTTTATTTTTAAATCAGAAGAAAAACGATCCTTCAATTTTCTTTTTTCTTATTTGTCGCAAAAAATTGTGCGTCCACACATGATGTGTACTTCACAAGCTGGCCAATCCGATATCTGGCTTGATTTTTCGAACTTTTATGTCCCTATTGTGTGATGTCTGGCTTACTAATGACGATTGGTCCAAGATATTTGTCAATATTGATAGTGGGACGTCTGGCAGTAATTATTCGATGCCATACAGCGTTGGACGAGCTGTCATCGGATGCACCACTTCGAAACAAAAAGTTCTGTTTTCACAGCCTATGAGCAAAACTGCTTTCGCGACACTACCCCCTTAAGCCCGGTTCATAGTTGTCCGTAAGGGCTGTCCGTGTCCGAGTCCGTGTCCGTGTCCGTAAGAGTAGTTTAATTCACACTTGTCCGGATGTCCGTAACAAGTTGTCCGAGAGTGTCCGTAAAGGCTGTCCGGATGTCCGGAAGACAAGTTGAATTCAGTTCAACTTTTGTCCGTGTCCGTAAGCAACCAGCCAATCAAATAAAAGTTTTATTAGTCACGTGTGTTTGCGTACACATAAAATTCCTCCGCGGGTTGCAAAATTTTAATAAATTGTTTGTAATATGAGCTCAATAGCTGCATTTTAGTGTGCTTAGAACGTTTTTATTGATTTTTTGAAGGTTGCTTTCTCACACGCTTGGTACGCTGCAGAATATATAGGCGTTATTTTATATGCATACACCGTGTCTGTAGCGTGTCCGTAGAAGTATGAATTAATGCTGCTTACGGACACGGACACGGACAAACGCTACGGACAACCTTGCGGACACGGACACAGACTCGGACACGGACAACTACGGACACTTCCGGACTACTATGAACTAGGCTTTACTGTTTGTCGGATATTTTGAACTCCTTCTTGAGCACATCGGCCCTCGAGCTCTCCCTCAGCTCGACCAGCTTCATGAGTGTCTCCCGCAGACTCAGCTCCACCAACGGCTGCGACAGTTTCTCCTCCAAGTCTTCCTGCATTCGCATCAGCTTCACATGATCCTCCGTCAGAGACGCTACAATCAACATAATCTGGCATTCACAAGAGGTGGTATTAGTCTAACAATAGAATCGAATGAAATAGAACACCCTAAGGGTCGATTCATACTTACAGCCGTATGTCCGTTCAGCCGACAAAATGACGAAATAATGACGTCACATGCGCTGGCTGATCCACTGCACTAAACTGCTAGTGACGTCACTCTGCAGGCTGAACGGACATACGGATGTAAGTATGAATCGAGCCTAATGAATCAATCTATGTGTATTTTATGCAATCACTTCGTTTAAGTTAAGGGGGGGGGGGGCTACCTGAATAAGTGAAAATTTTAGGTTCTCCGATTCGCTTCAAATTTGCACACAATGAAGCCCCAGGGAGGGCGCATCGCAGATGTAACAAACTGGAACCAATGCTTTTGCAAATTTTTTACTAGGGGCTCTCAAAAAATCAATTTGGCGTGCAAATCATAGGTGCAAAAACAGTTTTTGTGCTCACAAAGTGTTCCTTTACTCGAAACTTTCGTTAATACTAACGAAGGTAATTTTTACATGATTTTATAGCCTAATGTCATATCTCAACCTCTATGATCCATTTTTTAAAATTTTTGCCCATGGCCTGAGCAGTGACGCCAAATGTAAAACCACTCAAATTAGGCGGGCCCAAAAAACAGCCATTCTTTCACATTTCGCCCTCGATTTTAGAATTGAAAATACATATCAAAAATTCGGATCATACGATTTTGCGCATATATGTGGGCTACAACCATGGCAAGTTTTAGCCTGATTGGCTTGATGTGGTTTGTGTTGGAACTGTCCAACTAAGGGCTACTTTTAAGCTTTTTTGCGTACTTTGGCCTATGTAAATACACTGACGAACGCACTGAACCAAAAGTGCACCTTCAAGCTTAATTGTTCTCATCTGACGTTGGGGTGCCTTGGGGGAGTAACATATGTGAAAATAAGCCAAATTGGAGAACTTTGATTTTTGACCTGACCCCCTTAAACGACTTCTACGAATCCAAAGCAAAACCGAAAACCGAAAAGTTTGAGCTCATCCAAAATTCTTTTCAATACTTATTCACTAACCTGAAGTTTCGTCTTTGGCACTAACAAAACATTTCTGAGCTTCTTTTAGGGCGTCATACTTTTCTTTAATTTCGAATATCTAAACAAAACATACCTACAATATCACAAGCACTTCAACTAATATCACACAAAATGTTAGAGAACCGTCACGGTCACAGATATTGTTTTTGACCTTCTTTGTTGTAACTGACAGTGTCCACGAGGGCCTCTCCTTCCTTAGATTTGAACCGGTCAAATTTCGAGATTAATGAAAAACTAAAAATTAAAAATTTAATTGTTTGCTGCATTTTCAAAATGCAAAATTTTCACCTTTAAAAAATACCACCTCTGATCAGAACTTAGAAAATAACTTCAAAGAGCTTTTTTACAAATATTGCATGGCCGTTTGCAGCTTTGGCCCTAACGAAACAATATATTGATAATGGCAAGAGTACAATGACTATAAGAATAACTGAGGTTATGGAAGCCTGCCGAGATCGCCACCGCAACTAAAATTTTTGAAAAAAATAAGCCCGGTTCACACTTTGTCCGTAGTCGGAAGTCCGAAGTATTATAACTGTATTGTATTATATCGGGATTATAACAGGATGAACGGCGAGCCGACGACGGAATTTTTGACGTCGGCGGTAAACATAAGCGCAAGTCAAAGCAAAATTAGACTTGGGAGAAACTGAGAACTGCTTCAACTTCTGACTTCTGAAGGAAGCATGAACAGCTGTTCAACTTCAGACTTGAGACTTCGGATTTGGGAAAGGGACTTACTTCGGATTTCGGATTGGAGTATGAACAGTTGTTCATACTTTTAGACAACAATATCGGACTTGTGACTTGTGACTCAAACTTCGAACTTCAGACATCGGACTTCGGACAAAAGTATGAACATGTGTTCACACTTACATTATCAGACCTCAGCCTTCGGACTTCGGACAAAAGTAATCAGACCTCAGCCTTCGGACTTCG
Organism: Trissonchulus sp. WLG1_4; assembly: GCA_030248245.1. Lineage (NCBI taxonomy): Eukaryota > Metazoa > Nematoda > Enoplea > Enoplida > Ironidae > Trissonchulus > Trissonchulus sp. WLG1_4. The sequence continues at coordinate 12,878 of JASANF010017745.1, forward strand.
GACAAAAGTAATCAGAGCTCAGCCTTCGGACTTCGGACAAAAGTAATCAGACCTCAGCCTTCGGACTTCGGACAAAAGTAATCAGAGCTCAGCCTTCGGACTTCGGACAAAAGTAATCAGACCTCAGCCTTCGGACTTCGGACAAAAGTAATCAGAGCTCAGCCTTCGGACTTCGGACAAAAGTAATCAGACCTCAGCCTTCGGACTTCGGACAAAAGTAATCAGACCTCAGCCTTCGGACTTCGGACAAAAGTAATCAGAGCACATCCTTCGGACTTCGGACATAAGTAATCAGATCTCAGCCTTCGGACTTCGGACAAAAGTAATCAGACCTCAGCCTTCGGACTTCGGACAAAAGTAATCAGACCTCAGCCTTCGGACTTCGGACAAAAGTAATCAGACCTCAGCCTTCGGACTTCGGACAAAAGTAATCAGAGCTCAGCCTTCGGACTTCGGACAAAAGTAATCAGAGCTCAGCCTTCGGACTTCAGACAAAAGTAATCAGAGCTCAGCCTTCGGACTTCGGACAAAAGTAATCAGAGCTCAGCCTTCGGACTTCGGACAAAAGTAATCAGAGCTCGGACTTCGGACAAAAGTAATCAGACCTCAGCCTTCGGACTTCGGACAAAAGCTAATCAGACCTCAGCCTTCGGACTTCGGACAAAAGTAATCAGACCTCAGCCTTCGGACTTCGGACAAAAGTAATCAGAGCTCAGCCTTCGGACTTCGGACAAAAGTAATCAGACCTCAGCCTTCGGACTTCGGACAAAAGTAATCAGAGCTCAGCCTTCGGACTTCGGACAAAAGTAATCAGACCTCAGCCTTCGGACTTCGGACAAAAGTAATCAGAGCTCAGCCTTCGGACTTCGGACAAAAGTAATCAGACCTCAGCCTTCGGACTTCGGACAAAAGTAATCAGAGCTCAGCCTTCGGACTTCGGACAAAAGTAATCAGAGCAGCTCCCGCAGGGCCTCAGCCTTCGGACTTCGGACAAAAGTAATCAGACCACAGCCTTCGGACTTCGGACAAAAGTAATCAGACCTCAGCCTTCGGACTTCGGACAAAAGTAATCAGAGCTCAGCCTTCGGACTTCGGACAAAAGTAATCAGACCTCAGCCTTCGGACTTCGGACAAAAGTAATCAGAGCTCAGCCTTCGGACTTCGGACAAAAGTAATCAGACCTCAGCCTTCGGACTTCGGACAAAAGTAATCAGACAAAAAAGCTCAGCCTTCGGACTTCGGACAAAAAGTAATCAGAGCTCAGCCTTCGGTCTTCGGACAAAAAGTAACCAGACCTCAGCCTTCGGACTTCGGACAAAAGTAATCAGAGCTCAGCCTCCTTCGGCTTCGGACGCGGCTCGCCTCGGACTCGGACAAAAGAACAGACCTCAGCCTCGAGGGAAAGCGCAGACCTCAGCCCGGACCACACACAGTAATCAGAGCTCAGCCTTCGGACTTCGGACAAAAGTAATCAGACCTCAGCCTTCGGACTTCGGACAAAAGTAATCAGACCTCAGCCTTCGGACTTCGGACAAAAGTAATCAGAGCTCAGCCTTCGGACTCTTCCGGACGACGTAGAGCCTCGCCTTCGGACTTCCGGACAAAGCAATCAGACCCTCAGCCTTCGGACTTCGGACACGAAAGTAGTGCTCGCCCATCGGACCGGACAGCTCAGCCTTCGGACTTCGGACAAAAGTAATCAGACCTCAGCCTTCGGACTTCGGACAAAAAGTAATCAGACCTCAGCCTTCGGACTTCGGACAAAAGTAATCAGACCTCAGCCTTCGGACTTAGGACAAAAGTAATCAGACATCAGCCTTCGGACTTCGGACAAAAGTAATCAGAGCTCAGCCTTCGGACTTCGGACAACAAGTAATCAGAGCTCAGCCTTCGGACTTCGGAGCCGAGAGAAAGTAATCAGACCTCAGCACGGCCGGACAAAGAACAGACCCAGCCCACCACAAAAAGAACAGACCCAGCCCACCACAAAAAAACAGACCAGCCCACCACAAAAAACAACCACCCACCAACAAAAAACAACCACCCACCACAAAAACAACCACCCACCACAACCTTCGGACAAAAGTAATCAGACCTCAGCCTTCGGACTTCGGACAAAAGTAATCAGACCTCAGCCTTCGGACTTCGGACAAAAGTAATCAGACCAGGAAAAAAAGCAGCCGAACTCAGCCTTCGAACTTCGGACAAAAGTAATCAGACCTCAGCCTTCGGACTTCGGACAAAAGTAATCAGAGCTCAGCCTTCGGACTTCGGACAAAAGTAATCAGAGCTCAGCCTTCGGACTTCGGACAAAAGTAATCAGACCTCAGCCTTCGGACTTCGGACAAAAGTAATCAGACCTCAGCCTTCGGACTTCGGACAAAAGTAATCAGAGCTCAGCCTTCGGACTTCGGACAAAAGTAATCAGACCTCAGCCTTCGGACTTCGGACAAAAGTAATCAGACCTCAGCCTTCGGACTTCGGACAAAAGTAATCAGACCTCAGCCTTCGGACTTCGGACAAAAGTAATCAGAGCTCAGCCTTCGGACTTCGGACAAAAGTAATCAGAGCTCAGCCTTCGGACTTCGGACAAAAGTAATCAGACCTCAGCCTTCGGACTTCGGACAAAAAGTAATCAGAACTCACCAAAAAAAAGCAAAAAAATCAGAGCTCAGCCTTCGGACTTCGGACAAAAAGTAATCAGACCTCAGCCTTCGGACTTCGGACAAAAAGTAATCAGAGCTCAGCCTTCGGATCTTCGACACACCCCCAACAAAAACACCACCCACCACAAAAAACAAGCCAGCCCACACAAAAAACAACCAAGCCCACCACAAAGACACAGACCCAGCCACCGCAAAAACAGAACAGAGCCAGCCCGGACTCGAGGGACAAAAGTAATCAGAGCTCAGCCTTCGGACTTCGGACAAAAGTAATCAGAGCTCAGCCTTCGGACTTCGGACAAAAGTAATCAGAGTCTCAGCCTTCGGACTTCGGACAAAAGTAATCAGAGCCCAGCCTTCGGACTTACTTGTATCAGACCAAAAGTAATCAGACCTCAGCCTTCGGACTTCGGACAAAAGTAATCAGAGCTCAGCCTTCGGACTTCGGACAAAAGTAATCAGAGTAGCCTTCATAGAAAAAAGCAAAACTCAGCCTTCGGACTTCGGACAAAAGTAATCAGAGCTCAGCCTTCGGAGACTTCGGACAAAAGTAATCAGAGCTCAGCCTTCGGACTTCGGACAAAAAAGTAATCAGACCTCAGCCTTCGGACTTCGGACAAAAGTAATGAGACATCAGCCTTCGGACTTCGGAAAAACAAATCAGAGCTCAGCCTTCGGACTTCGGACAAAAGTAATCAGAGCTCAGCCTTCGGACTTCGCCCCCCTGGACAAAAGTAATCAGAGCTCAGCCTTCGGACTTCGGACAAAAGTACTCAGACCTCAGCCTTCGGACTTCGGACAAAAGTAATCAGAGCTCAGCCTTCGGACTTCGGACAAAAGTAATCAGAGCTCTCACACCGCCTTACTGTATTGTGTGAGAATGCAGCAGGCAGTGTGAGAATAGATCGCGCAAGCTCATGCGCTATGGCGCACGCCATGGAGAAACATGCGCTCTCGTGTGAATAGGCCTTAAAGGACTGGGCTTTAGTCTGAGACTTTCAGATTTAGAAAGACAGATTAGCACTTTGAGTTTTGAGCTTACGCGCTTCTGTCCAACAGCTGGTGTGTTAGCACATTCATAAAAGAAGTATGCACGTATGTTGAACCTGTTGCATGAATGTTTCAGTACTGCCGCGAAGGAGGCGCCCGAGCACTTGCGAGCTCTCTACGAGCAAGAGGACGACTTCGCCAACCAGGCCGCCATGTGGCTGCAACAAGCTCAGCAAACTTCCGTGAGCACAGAAGCTATTTTTGTATTTTTTTTATTCATGTCAGTCCGGTCATAATGGAGAGACCTTTTCATTCACTGTTTTACATGGACGATACACAAAAAGCAAGAATCCTCTAGGTACGATCCTTAATGGCTAAAATGTGTTTTTACGTTAATGTTGGGACAAAAAGCTGTGTATAAACTTTCACCTCCAGGGACAACTAAATTTTTTTTATTTAAATGGGTTGCAATCAACTTTCTAGAATATCTTATTCATAGGGGTATTTTAAATGCCAAATATGGATGGAAATCTAGTTAATCATCTGTCATCACTATCGGGTCCGCCTCAGGGCTGATTGGGTAGGAGGCAGGAGCCACAATTGTAAGTGTCGTATGTTTAACGTGTGGCTCCTGCGTGGTTCCTACCAAAATCCCCAGCCTAGGCTAATTGGGTAGGGCCCAGGAGCCTTGAATTTTTTTATTTTATTTTTTTAACAATTTTTTATCTTAATTTTAACAATTTTTACTTTTTTTAATTTTGTTTGCAAATGTTTACATCAATTTTTTTGATTATTCAAATTTCATTATGGAAGATATCTTAGAGGTCTAGATTTGATCAACTTGATCAATATGTCATCTTTTAGCTTATCATAAGGACTACAAGCTGATCCACAAATCTTAGCCGTGGGCAGGGGTGTAGCCAGATAAAAATTTCGAAGGGGAATGCCGTCTTTTCGTTTTTTTTGACTGTGTTAAAATGCACTTCATTTTAACGCAAAAGTAACACTTAGCCTATAGCTCAGTTCAGACTTTTTCCGAAGCCCCAAGACTGAAGTCCGCAAGCCCAAGTCCGAAGGCTGAGCTCTGATTACTTTTGTCCGAAGTCCGAAGGCTGAGGTTTGATTACTTTTGTCCGAAGTCCGAAGGCTGAGCTCTGATTACTTTTGTCCGAAGTCCGAAGGCTGAGCTCTGATTACTTTTGTCCGAAGTCCGAAGGCTGAGCTCTGATTACTTTTGTCCGAAGTCCGAAGGCTGAGGTCTGATTACTTTTGTCCGAAGTCCGAAGGCTGAGCTCTGATTACTTTTGTCCGAAGTCCGAAGGCTGAGCTCTGATTACTTTTGTCCGAAGTCCGAAGGCTGAGGTCTGATTACTTTTGTCCGAAGTCCGAAGGCTGAGCTCTGATTACTTTTGTCCGAAGTCCGAAGGCTGAGGTCTGATTACTTTTGTCCGAAGTCCGAAGGCTGAGCTCTGATTACTTTTGTCCGAAGTCCGAAGGCTGAGGTCTGATTACTTTTGTCCGAAGTCCGAAGGCTGAGCTCTGATTACTTTTGTCCGAAGTCCGAAGGCTGAGGTCTGATTACTTTTGTCCGAAGTCCGAAGGCTGAGGTCTGATTACTTTTGTCCGAAGTCCGAAGGCTGAGCTCTGATTACTTTTGTCCGAAGTCCGAAGGCTGAGCTCTGATTACTTTTGTCCGAAGTCCGAAGGCTGAGGTCTGATTACTTTTGTCCGAAGTCCGAAGGCTGAGCTCTGATTACTTTTGTCCGAAGTCCGAAGGCTGAGGTCTGATTACTTTTGTCCGAAGTCCGAAGGCTGAGGTCTGATTACTTTTGTCCGAACTCACAAGTCTTAGCACTGATACATTTTGTAAGAAGTCAGAAGGCTGAGCTCTGATTACTTTTGTCCGAAGTCCGAAGGCTGAGGTCTGATTACTTTTGTCCGAAGTCCGAAGGCTGAGCTCTGATTACTTTTGTCCGAAGTCCGAAGGCTGAGGTCTGATTACTTTTGTCCGAAGTCCGAAGGCTGAGCTCTGATTACTTTTGTCCGAAGTCCGAAGGCTGAGGTCTGATTACTTTTGTCCGAAGTCCGAAGGCTGAGGTCTGATTACTTTTGTCCGAAGTCCGAAGGCTGAGGTCTGATTACTTTTGTCCGAAGTCCGAGCTCTGATTACTTTTGTCCGAAGTCCGAAGGCTGAGCTCTGATTACTTTTGTCCGAAGTCCGAAGGCTGAGCTCTGATTACTTTTGTCTGAAGTCCGAAGGCTGAGCTCTGATTACTTTTGTCCGAAGTCCGAAGGCTGAGCTCTGATTACTTTTGTCCGAAGTCCGAAGGCTGAGGTCTGATTACTTTTGTCCGAAGTCCGAAGGCTGAGGTCTGATTACTTTTGTCCGAAGTCCGAAGGCTGAGGTCTGATTACTTTTGTCCGAAGTCCGAAGGCTGAGCTCTGATTACTTTTGCCCGAAGTCCGAAGGCTGAGCTCTGATTACTTTTGTCCGAAGTCCGAAGGCTGAGGTCTGATTACTTTTGTCCGAAGTCCGAAGGCTGAGGTCTGATTACTTTTGTCCGAAGTCCGAAGGCTGAGCTCTGATTACTTTTGTCCGAAGTCCGAAGGCTGAGGTCTGATTACTTTTGTCCGAAGTCCGAAGGCTGAGCTCTGATTACTTTTGTCCGAAGTCCGAAGGCTGAGGTCTGATTACTTTTGTCCGAAGTCCGAAGGCTGAGCTCTGATTACTTTTGTCCGAAGTCCGAAGGCTGAGGTCTGATTACTTTTGTCCGAAGTCCGAAGGCTGAGGTCTGATAATGTAAGTGTGAACACATGTTCATACTTTTGTCCGAAGTCCGATGTCTGAAGTTCGAAGTTTGAGTCACAAGTCACAAGTCCGATATTGTTGTCTAAAAGTATGAACAACTGTTCATACTCCAATCCGAAATCCGAAGTAAGTCCCTTTCCCAAATCCGAAGTCTCAAGTCTGAAGTTGAACAGCTGTTCATGCTTCCTTCAGAAGTCAGAAGTTGAAGCAGTTCTCAGTTTCTCCCAAGTCTAATTTTGCTTTGACTTGCGCTTATGTTTACCGCCGACGTCAAAAATTCCGTCGTCGGCTCGCCGTTCATCCTGTTATAATCCCGATATAATACAATACAGTTATAATACTTCGGACTTCAGACTACGGACAAAGTGTGAACCGGGCTTATTTTTTTCAAAAATTTTAGTTGCGGTGGCGATCTCGGCAGGCTTCCATAACCTCAGTTATTCTTATAGTCATTGTACTCTTGCCATTATCAATATATTGTTTCGTTAGGGCCAAAGCTGCAAACGGCCATGCAATATTTGTAAAAAAGCTCTTTGAAGTTATTTTCTAAGTTCTAATCAGAGGTGGTATTTTTTAAAGGTGAAAATTTTGCATTTTGAAAATGCAGCAAACAATTAAATTTTTAATTTTTAGTTTTTCATTAATCTCGAAATTTGACCGGTTCAAATCTAAGGAAGGAGAGGCCCTCGTGGACACTGTCAGTTACAACAAAGAAGGTCAAAAACAATATCTGTGACCGTGACGGTTCTCTAACATTTTGTGTGATATTAGTTGAAGTGCTTGTGATATTGTAGATATGTTTTGTTTAGATATTCGAAATTAAAGAAAAGTATGACGCCCTAAAAGAAGCTCAGAAATGTTTTGTTAGTGCCAAAGACGAAACTTCAGGTTAGTGAATAAGTATTGAAAAGAATTTTGGATGAGCTCAAAATTTTCGGTTTTCGGTTTTGCTTTGGATTCGTAGAAGTCGTTTAAGGGGGGCGGGCTACCCAGGTCAAAAATCAAAGTTCTCCAATTTGGCTTATTTTCACATATGTTACTCCCCCAAGGCACCCCAACGTCAGATGAGAACAATTAAGCTTGAAGGTGCACTTTTGGTTCAGTGCGTTCGTCAGTGTATTTACATAGGCCAAAGTACGCAAAAAAGCTTAAAAGTAGCCCTTAGTTGGACAGTTCCAACACAAACCACATCAAGCCAATCAGGCTAAAACTTGCCATGGTTGTAGCCCACATATATGCGCAAAATCGTATGATCCGAATTTTTGATATGTATTTTCAATTCTAAAATCGAGGGCGAAATGTGAAAGAATGGCTGTTTTTTGGGCCCGCCTAATTTGAGTGATTTTACATTTGGCGTCACTGCTCAGGCCATGGGCAAAAATTTAAAAAAATGGATCATAGAGGTTGAGATATGACGTTAGGCTATCGAATCATGTAAAAATCAGCTTCGTCAGTGTTAACAAAAATTTCGAGTAAAGGGGCGCTTTGCAACCACAAAAAACTTTTTTGCGCCTATGATTTACACGTAAAATTGAATTTTTGGGAGCCCCTAGTGAAAAATTTGCAAAAGCATTGGTTCCAGTTTGTTACATCTGCGATGCGCCCTCCCTGGGGCTTCATTGTGTGCAAATTTGAAGCGAATCGGAGAACCTAAAATTTTCACTTATTCAGGTAGCCCCCCCCCTTAACTTAAACGAAGTCTAAGTCGCACACGTGATTGCATAAAATACACATAGATTGATTCATTAGGCTCGATTCATACTTACATCCGTATGTCCGTTCAGCCTGCAGAGTGACGTCACTAGCAGTTTAGTGCGGTGGATCAGCCAGCGCATGTGACGTCATTATTTCGTCATTTTGTCGGCTGAACGGACATACGGCTGTAAGTATGAATCGACCCTAGGGTGTTCTATTTCATTCGATTCTATTGTTAGACTAATACCACCTCTTGTGAATGCCAGATTATGTTGATTGTAGCGTCTCTGACGGAGGATCATGTGAAGCTGATGCGAATGCAGGAAGACTTGGAGGAGAAACTGTCGCAGCCGTTGGTGGAGCTGAGTCTGCGGGAGACACTCATGAAGCTGGTCGAGCTGAGGGAGAGCTCGAGGGCCGATGTGCTCAAGAAGGAGTTCAAAATATCCGACAAACAGTAAAGCCTAGTTCATAGTAGTCCGGAAGTGTCCGTAGTTGTCCGTGTCCGAGTCTGTGTCCGCGTCCGCAAGGTTGTCCGTAGCGTTTGTCCGTGTACGTGTCCGTAAGCAGCATTAATTCATACTTCTACGGACACGCTACAGACACGGTGTATGCATATAAAATAACGCCTATATATTCTGCAGCGTACCAAGCGTGTGAGAAAGCAACCTTCAAAAAATCAATAAAAACGTTCTAAGCACACTAAAATGCAGCTATTGAGCTCATATTACAAACAATTTATTAAAATTTTGCAACCCGCGGAGGAATTTTATGTGTACGCAAACACACGTGACTAATAAAACTTTTATTTGATTGGCTGGTTGCTTACGGACACGGACAAAAGTTGAACTGAATTCAACTTGTCTTCCGGACATCCGGACAGCCTTTACGGACACTCTCGGACAACTTGTTACGGACATCCGGACAAGTGTGAATTAAACTACTCTTACGGACACGGACACGGACTCGGACACGGACAGCCCTTACGGACAACTATGAACCGGGCTTAAGGGGGTAGTGTCGCGAAAGCAGTTTTGCTCATAGGCTGTGAAAACAGAACTTTTTGTTTCGAAGTAGTACATGCAATGAGAAGCTAGTCCAACGCTGTATGGCATCAAATAATTACTGCCAGACATTACACTATCAATATTGACAAATATCTTGGACCAATCGTCATTAGTAAGCCAGACATCACACAATAGGGACATAAAAGTTCGAAAAATCAAGCCAGATATCAGATTGGCCAGCTTGTGAAGTACACATCATGTGTGGACGCACAATTTTTTGCGACAAATAAGAAAAAAGAAAATTGAAGGTTCGTTTTTCTTCTGATTTGAAAATAAGCGTCTAGATTTTCCACAATTTATCATTATTGCTGTTACTATTTTACAGTTTAAGTACACCTTCACAGTTCAAACTAGTATTACTCCACAGCCGCTACAGTAATCTGCAATAAATTTTGTGTGCATAAACTACAACATATGTGCTATTAGTCTGTGTAAAAAAACTAAACAGAAAAATTGATAAATGTGACTAAAAAATGGAATGTGAATAGGTTTTTTTTTTCGTCATTTTTCCGACTTTGAGACATTATTGCAAACTATATGCTGCACCAATTTTGCTGAAACTTGGCAAAATAATTTGCCTTTTGGTAGATTTTTAAAATATAGAAAGAACAATTTCTAACATTTTACTGAACAAGTTTTACAGTCGCGCAAAGTCGACTGCTTTCGCGACACTACCCCCTTAAGTGGCCAAGGAACTCGGTTAGGGGAAGGTGAGGTAGCGCGCGGATAGATCATCATCCTTTGGCGTGTCCGCCCTCGGGTGCTGTGCTCGTTTCCGTTACAGTGCCCTGGAGCGTCAGGGGCGCGACTTCAAGAGCGACTACATCCATTGAGGGGGGGCAGCCCCTCAAGGCATGGTGCCTTACAAGGACCCGTTTCCGCTGGGCGAACAAAATAATGAGTCACGGTTTAACGCAGTTAAACCTGATCCATCATGATAATTCACTGACGCATTAAACTGCCCAGTTGCAGCGTGCTGTTTTAATAATATGCTCGTTTATAATCTAATTTAATTTAAAATGTAGTCTGATCTACTGCGATTTTGGATACGACCCTTAATGAGGCACTGTAGTGGTATGTTGTGTGTTTTAGATTTTGGTGGTGGAAAGTGGAGGCTCTGTGCCGGAGCAGCCAGTGGTCGGAGCTGGAGCAATTTGCCAAAAATAAAAAGTCACCCATCGGATATCTGGTAATTCCCTTTTCATGAGACTCAAAGTTTGATATTTTGCGCTTTCTTGGATCCTCAGCTAATATAGGACGAAATTGGTTTCAAAAACCAAAGAAACGGAGGCACTGGGAATCGAACCAGGTCCGCGCGTTGATGTTGAGACTTTGAGAAGGGTAGAGAATGTTGAAAACTCGAAATTATAAATTTTTGAGGTGTATATTTTGTAAAGCACTGATGTCAGAAGCAATTAGTTCGGAGGGAGTCTTGTTCCGAAATCTCAAATAATGCGCCCCCCGCAGCTCCCCTACAAATCTGTCGATGAAGTGGTGGCAAAATAATGATAATTTGATCTGTAATTTTATAATTTTTAGGAAATAATCAAGAGAAAATATGTTATGATAATTTTCAGACCCACATCAAGAAAACTGGTCAAGTTTGATATAATCAGGCATAATTTTGTATTGTAGCCTTTTGTGGAAATGTGTGCGAAGTACGACAAAAATACGGAAGCCAAAAAATATTTGAAACGCATTCCAACCGAAGAAAGGGTCAAGGCCTACATCAAAATGAAGTAAGATCCAAACGCAGTCATCATTTTGAAGTCGCTGGGTTTCAGAGCGATAGTAAAACCTAAACATGTGATTTCGTAAGCGAAAAGAATAGATCTCGACTATTCAGAGTACAGCAAAAAGTCGCAGAAGTCATGCCACTAAAATAATAAGTAAGTGGCGCAACTATTTTTTGGACTTCAGAATCGTTTGGAGATAGGCTTAGTTTTGAACTTGCGTGTAGGCCGTTTCAATAAATTGTGACTCTGTGACTCTGTGAGTTCTGTTTCAATATCTCACAAGCACAGGCAACAGCTCACAGGCCACAGGCCACAGGCACAGATGGAGTTTTGAACAGCCACAAATCGCTCACAGGCCGTTCTGTTTCAATAAAAATTTGCGCCTGTGAGCGATCTCACGATTGTGGCGTTTTTCGCAGGCCGACGAGTGGCCTGTGAGGGCGCTTGCATAGATAATTAATGCTGTACTGGAACTTTTTGTAGTTGGGTTTTAATTTAACTGCCTTCGCTAGTGTATTTGTTGCATTTTGGAGTATTTTAAAGCAGCAATAGTAGCTTTTCCAAAAGTTTATATATTGAAAAATTGATGTATTGACAAACCTAAATGCCAATAAAAGGCCGAAACTAGAGCATTTAAATTAATTGAAATTTGAAAAAATTTTAATTCATGTAAGCCGCCATGCTGTCATTCAGCAGCGTACCTGTGTGCGTTTGCTGGCAAGCCGAGCATGTTGCATGCATGCGAGATAGCGTGCGTCACCTGTGAAATTGTGACCTGTGCCTGAGGCCTGTGACAGACAGCATTTTATGTTTATTGAAACGGGATTCACAGACACCTGTGGCCACAGGTCACAGGCCTACAAATTTGTGCCTGTGGTCCTGTGAGTTTATTGAAACAGACTACTGGTCACAATCTTAAGCTTGAGAAGACTTACTAATATTTGTAGCAGTTGTGATGCAAGCTTCAGTGGTATCATCGGGTGAGCGTGCGAACTTGTTTTCGGAACAGCCCATTAGGTTAGGGCATGAGTCTACTATTTGACTAACGGGCATCATGGTTTGGTTGTCCGTAGCGACAGTTTTTCACAGACTGTTATTCTGATGTCGATAATATGGTGTTCCTAGTGGCAAACTGATGACTGAATTTCTCTGACTGGCTTGCGGTCAGGTGAGTGTTTTGTGGACAAGTGTGAAGCAGGCTTGCCATTTGAGTGTTGTTTCAGGATGTTGACAGAGGCAGCGGAGTTGGCCTTCGAGCAGCGCAGCGAAGACGCCCTGAACACGGTGCTGTCACACTGCGGGCCGCAGAACAGGGGACTCACCGACAAGATCAGCACTTTCAAACAACAGCTTAGGGACAATAAATGAGTAGTGCGCAACTATTAAAAGGACAAACACTTTTTATTTGCTCACGGTGAAGCAAGGGGTGTGGGGTAGGGCTGGGCACGGTTACACGGTACGAACCGTGTACACGCGTGTAACCGTGTACACGCGTGTAACCGTGTACACGCTAAGCTTAGCGTGTACACGGCTAGGGGTCAGTATCCGCGGTTACTTAGCGGTTACAGCGTGTACACGTTAAGACACAGTAACCGCGGATACTGTAACCGTTTAACTCTAGACGGATAGTGCCTAACCAGTTACTCTAAACGGATAGTGTAACCGGTTACTCTAAACGGATAGTGTAAACGGTTACTCTAAACGGATAGTGTAACCGGTTATACTATCCGTTTTCCGACTTCGTGTAGGTACCCGTTAAGAAAAATGTTCGTTTCGCTGCTGGATTTATATATTACTTCATATACGCATGTGTGTGAAGCTATATTCTTCAAGATATATAAAGGCATTTATACTGACTGCTTAGCATTGTCCCAGTAGCTGATATGGTAGCTTGCTGGTCTAGAGATGGGTGGTTCGTATCTTCCCTTGGTCATTACTCCCCCTCTGCTTCTTGACGTTTAGTAACCGTGTAACCGGTTAGTAACCATGTAACCGTTTAGTAACCGTGTAACCGTTTAGTAACTGTTAGTAACCGTGTAACCGTTTACACGGTTAGTATCCGTGTAAACAGCTACACGGATACTTAGCGTGTAAACGGTTACACGGTTACACGGATAATTAGCGTGTACACGCGGATAATTGCAGTAACCGTTAGTTAGCGTGTACACGCGGTTACTAGCCTTCGAAACTAACCGTGTACACGGATAGTGATTTTGTAACCGTGCCCATCCCTAGTGTGGGGTAGAAAGAAAGGAAGACATAGTTTTTGCTCTTGCAGCATGAAAAATAACGAAAACATTGGGCCAAAACTGGATCTGGAACAATGTATTTACTTAACTTTTGGTTTGCTGTATGTGTTTTGAGCTTCGTTCACCTGGGCCTGGTTGCTCAACAGTACAAGTCTTACAATTGTAACAATCGTGAAATTTCACAAGCTTCACAATTGTAAGATTTCACAAGCGTTACAATTGTAAGATTGGCCTATAAAATGTGTATATATAAATCCAATTGTGAAATATTTTGGGATTACAATTATTACAATAAATTGTAACAATTGTAATTGACATGTCTCAAATTTAATTCAATTTATACTTACATTTGTTACAATTGTAACAATTGTAAGTCTTTGCGCAACCGAATACCACATACAATTGTTACGATTGTAGGTTTGTGCAATCGGGCCCTGGCTGTAACTACAGAACGGATAAAACGCAGGTGACTAAACGTTCTCTCAATTAATTCCTTTTGCACGCACTATTTGTAGAAATCTATTCGTCATTTTATTTACCCTATTTGTATCTTTCATATTTTTATTTTTATGTAATGTATTTTTGCATTACTTCCTGTATTCTTATTATTAATTAAAGTGTTTAATTTATAGTTGTGAAGTTTCGAGGTTTCTTCTATGTCAGGCTGTAAGTATTATGAAACCCGGTTCGTACTCGTTGTACATGTCATTTTGTGCGAACCAAGTCCAAAAACTGGGTATCCAAAGTCCGGTTCAAACTTGTCCTTAAGGACAGTTATGGGGACACAATTTGTTAAACAACTGCTGTGAAGAATTGACGCAATCGCGTGGCATGAATTTAAAAACTATCATATTTGACCGGACAGTTTTTGTACATTCGCTTAGAGACAGAACAAAAACGAGTATGAAGTTACTTGGCCCGATTTAGGCTCGATTCATACTTACAGCCGTATGTCCGTTCAGCCGACAAAATGACGATATAATGACGTCATATGTGCTAGCTGATCCTGCACTAGGCTGCACTGCACATTCTGCAGGCTGAACGGACATACGGCTGTAAGTATGAATTGACCCTTATCGAAACGAAATGTTCGTCGTTGAAATTGTTCGTAGTTGAAAATTTTGGATTGATCGAAACATTTTCAACGACGAACATGACACTAAATTATAGGACAAAATGTTCGTCATTGAGTTAATCGAGTCATATAGTTAATCATTAATTGTGACTATAAGTGCAGTAACAAGTAAAGCAAACAAGTATAGTAGCAAAAAAATCACGGGCACATTTGATTAGAGTCAAAAAACATTCATAACAAATATTATATACCTAAATTTTGCATGCCACCAAGAGTACACAAGTAGGTTTGATTATTATTAATCTAGAGTATATACTGCGTATAACTATCTTAATAGCTCGTAGGGTGCATTTAGGTTAGGTTAATCACAGGTCAGGTAAAGTAATAATGAAGTTAGGTATATATTGCCGGTAGGCAGGTATACAGTTAAGCCCGGTTCATAGTTGTCCGTAAGGGCTGTCCGTGTCCGAGTCCGTATCTGTGTCCGTAAGAGTAGTTTGATTCACAGTTGTCCGGATGTCCGTAAGAAATTGTCCGTGAGTGTCCGTAAGTGGTGTCCGGATGTCCGGAAGTCAAGTTGAATTCAGTTCAACTTTTGTCCGTGTCCGTAAGCAATTGGCCAATCAGATTGTAGCCTTTATAGTCACGTGTACGTGCATGCACATTAAACTCCTCCGCGCATAGTAAAATAATGGGAAATTTGTCGTAATTTCCGCACAACAGCTTGCTTTTTATGTGTGTGGAACGTTTTTATTGATTTTTCAAAACTTGCGTTCACACACTCGTCTGCTGCGCAGAAAAGGTGTTGGTGTTATTTTATATGCATACGCATTGTCCGGACACGGACACGGGCAAATGTTCGGACAATCTTCCGGACACTGACACTTACTCGGACACGGACAACTACGGACACTTCCGCATTACCATGAACCAGGCTTAACTCGTAACTCACATATGTACTCTTGGTAACATTCAGCACAACAGGTGGTTGCATAACAGTGACGATGTTAATCAAACAGCAATTTCTTTCCTGTAGGAGGAGAAGCGAGGCCCCAGTCCCGGACTAGGCTGACTGGGCTGGGTGTAATAGTCATGGTCGTACTCCGTCCCGTCGTAGGAGGGGGGCATCAGGGGCAGCTCCGGGATCTGCGGGGACGACTTGGACGGCTTGCCCCCCTTTTTCTTATTCTGTTTGTGGTGCTTGCCCGGTTTCGATCCCCCGCCTTTGTCGTCTGCTGGCTTCTTGGTTGCCGTGTCTGCTTTTTGAGTGCGGACTCTGAAAATGTGAATCTTATACTTTTCAATATTATGTTAATTTGTTCTTTAGTTGCTTTTTTAGTGTAGGTTGCATGTATCTTTGTTTTTTCACCTCTTCTTTAAATGTAGGTTGGCGCGACAGCGCCCAACCCTAGAATAGGAGAAAATCCACTCAATGCGGATTTTTGAAATTTAGTTTTTAATAACTTAAAATATATGCAGGCGAATGACTTTTAATTTGGTGTGTGTATCCGCCGAGTAGAAGGCTATATGCCTGCAAAATTTCGGAGAGATTGGTTGAGTCTAACTTGAGATATGAACAAGCTCTTCTGCTGAGTGAGGAATGGTACAATGTGAGTCCTGAGTGTCAATATTCTAGTGGAATATTAAACGCGGCCATTATTTGCGGATAAACTGAGGATAAAATCCCGATTTCTGCACACATTTACTGCTGAGTAGTTCCAAAGCAAAAATCTCAAAAATAGCCAATAATTGCAAACACATTGTAAGTGAGAAAGAAACTCATAAAAGTTGAAAAAATTAAGTAATCGATATTATTTTCAAAAACTTAAGGTCTCACCGAGATTTGAACTCGGATCGCTGGATTCAGAGTCCAGAGTGCTAACCATTACACCATGAGACCACGGAAACAGGAAAGATATCTTCGACTAATGAAATTCCTATATGTTGCTGACAAAAAGCAAAGTGTGGGAACATCAGCGAGTATGTTGCCATGCAAGGGTAATAGGTATCAAAATGCGACATCTAAACATCAGTTACTAAATGGAATTTTAACAAATGAAGTATGTATATGTACATCGACACACGCCCACTATTACGTAATAATTCTAAGCCACAATTATGTTCTATGATCCAATTGATCCGCAGACCTCGGAGGGCAGGTGGTTGAGTGCGTAGCGCTGCAGCCTTCGGCTCGCCTGACCAGAGTTCGATTGCCGTCATTATTTTTGAATTGCAATTTCACATTGCGCAACCCGCCAGTCTTCGCTTGGGCCATAGGTAGATTCGACCTACCTGCCAGTGCAGTGTAATTTAACACTGCGAAATCGACCTAGCCGATTTAACGTGGGAGCACGAGAAAATGAATATAGTATATACGCGGCCCCTGACTCCCTGAGGGGGCCGCGTAAAAAAAGACTTTTGCAAACTTGACACTTTCCGTCTTTTTTTTTTCAACAGCTCTACCGGACCGGACGCTTGTAGGGTTGGCATGATTATATATTTTTCACATTTAGTTTGGCCAAAGTTGCAAAGTGACGGGCCACTTTTTTCAATTTCGTCCCCGTTCGGTCTCTGCTGGGAGGGGGGAACCCCTTTTTTGGGGTCCGAAAAAAATCAAAGTCCGAAAAATTTCTACCCAACTTTTGAGAACTCACGCAAGTAAGGTAGCCTCCATCTCTTGCATGCAGGGTAGTGTGGTGGTGCTATAGTGCATCTGCTATTTTGGAGTCGATCGTGTAATTGTAGCGCTGGGGAGGGGGCTCGGAAGGTAATTCACGTGTATTGCGGGTGCAGGCTACCTATAGACAGTACAGCCAAGACGGTTATAGATGGAGGTCTGTAGTTTTGTATGCGAATATAAACCCATATACTGTGCATTGCAGGGTGCCCATAGTTTTGCTGTCAGATTTTCCTAGTAGCCAGAACTGGTACACCCCCCTCTGGCACCCTTGAAAACATGGTTTTTCGTGACTTTGTCAATGTATAACGCTTTAATGGCTGATCACTCGCGCTGTATTGTTATCATGACACAGTAAATACGTGCAGGGGTGTCAGTTGATATTGTTTGGTGAACGTCGTGTATGGTATTTCACTTTGGCACCCCAGGCATATTGGCAGAAGTCTCAGGTCTCGTCAAAAAGTGACCTAAAAGTACTTTTGGGGTCGAAAATTTTTTTCGAGTTTTTTCATAGAATCTCTTTTCTAGGGGTTATTTGGGCCCCTGAACACGAATCTGAGGTTAGTTTTTGCCTAGGACCCCCCTGGACCCGCCTATATGGACCCTCAGGGTGCCCCCCCCCCTAGGGGGTCCTAAGGGGTCAAATTTTCGAAATTGAGATTTTGTTGTCTCTAGGGGTAATTTGGGTCCCGGAACACGAATCCGAGGTCCATTTTCGTCTTGGACCCTTCTTAGTCCCCCTACGCCCCCCCCCTCAGGGTACCCCCCTCGCCTAGGGGGTCCTAAGGGGTCAACTTTTCGAAATTGAGATTTTGATGTCGCTAGGGATAATTTATGCCCCTGAACACGAATACGGTGTTTGTTTTAGCCCAGGACCTTCCAGGAGCCCCCTATGGCCCCTTCAGGGTATATACCCCCCTAAAGGGTTCAAAATGGGATGGGGGCAAATTTTTGAAATTCAGATTTTGATGTCGATAGGGGTAATTAGTATAAGTACATACAAATTGGCATGTCATTGGTTTTAACTAAAGCGGAAAAACGCATAGAATTATTATAAAAATGCCCCCATTGGGCATCACTGAGGTTAGAATAGGAGGTTCTAAAGCGGAAAAATGCAATTTAGCTCGTTAATGGACAAGTTTGCTATGAATAGGAAAAAGTCATTTTGTTAAAGTTGGTGGACATGAGCGATCAGAATAGCCAGCCCCATGACAGTTGACCAATAACAGAAAGTGACAATATATAAATGATAACTAAATACCAAATAGGCGAACTGTTCAGCCCATGCCAAGGCCGGTGCGGACATTACAGTATATATTACGTTAATTCGACCAATTAATATATGCTTTGTATTGTAGTATCATATGCAATCAAGCTTATGTTAATGAGATCAAAGTACAAGGATTGATCGCGCGACACGCGCTAGATACGAAATACTTAAAAATTTCTGCGTGTCTGTTACAATCTAACAGCGTTTTCGGAAGCTGACGGTTACGAATGATTCGCGCGAATATTGTGCAGAAAGCGCTAATGTGTCATGGGGCTGGCTATTCTGATCGCTCTTGCCCACCAACTTTAACAAAAGGAATTTTTCCTATTCATAGCAAACTTGTCCATTATCATTAACGAGCGAAATTGTATTTTTCCGCTTTAGAACCTCCTATTCTATAACCTCAGTGATGCCTAATGGGGGCATTTTTATAATAATATACCTATGTGGCTATGTATGTGGGCTAAACTGAAACATAGACCAAGCTTTAATTAGTTGCAAGCAAATTATGGGAAAGTAGACTGACTTGAGATAAAGGCATAGCAGCAGTGCGATGATCAGGAGGAGCTCCAGCAAGGCTGCCACCCCAAGCAGCACGATTAAAATGAAGTAGAGTTCCGTTTGTTTCTGAAATGAATCAGTAGCCAAATGCTCATGACGGGAAGAGTGTCATACTTGTGCAATAGATCCCTTACTCAAACAGCACAGGCTGCTTGTATGCCAAGAAGAGTCGCCTTTCTCAAGACATAGCGCCATTCGATTAAAGTACATTGCTAATTAGTGCCTTCCTGAAAGTCAAGTCCGAACTAAACTCTTAATTTGATAAATCGATTTTTCGATAATGCCCTTAGTTAAACTCACTTCATGTGAACCGCGCTCACTTTTCGGCTCTGAGCAGTCATGACCTGAAAAAATGAACGAGATTTATTGTTAGGTATTTTTTAATAAAGTAAATGCTAACGACATGGACATAGCCACTCAGTAAGCGTCTGGCTGCTAGACACATTACGAGTTTCACCAACATTTTTCACAACACAACAGATTTAATCTAACAACAACTAATCTACAAAATTTCCATTTCAAAACTGAGAAAATAATCTCAATAAATATTTCGGCCAACAAGCTTAGAGGCGCTTAATGAGAATGAATTGAGTGTGCTTTACCGTTAAATGTATTCATGATGTCTTGAAAAAAAGCGGATGGAACTTGGCGGAGTTTCCCGAAAAGGCCCAGGGGAGTCACGGGCTATTTTACAAACCTAATTTTACGTGAAGCCAACAGACCTATGTGGTCATAGGTGTCTGTTTTTCTGCTATTAGGGTCAACTCATACTTACAGTTGTATGTCCGTTCAGCTAGCAAATAGGTAGGTAATCATTCCATTAATAGTGTATAAGATTAGATTGTTTGCAGAGGGGCAAATAAGTCAGGCTTTAAAACATCGTAGCGCATCATCTAAAGACAATTTGAATGGCCAACTGACCCGGTGGACAGTAGTGGCACTTGACTGCTTGGTTGCAGATGTAGTTGCGTTGGCAGATAAATTTCTCGGCGGCAGAAGTGTTGCACTTGAGGTACCCCTCGTGCCCGGGCAGTTGGTCACAGGTCAGATTGCAGTTGGCGCCGTACATGCCAGAGCTGCAGCGAACGTTCAGCCAAATCGATAGCCTACAGGAAACAGAAACATTGACTTATTTCGCAGTGCGTAGATGGCGTTGTACGTTTGGCAGTCTGTTAACCGTTATAAATTCTACCAGTTGCCGGACCAGCCCTTGTGGCAACACTCGTAAACTGGTCGGTGTAGCAACTTAAGCTATATATTCTCCACAAAACTATAATTATACAAAAACTTGGCGACTTACCAGCCAAAAGGCGTCTGGTAGGTGTTTACTGATATGACGCAGCTGCAATCAGTACCACATTTTGGCTACGGTGATCTATTTGGAACCCACTTGGAATCAGTGAACTGGCCCGGCATGAGCAGGTCCTTGTCATCGCAGGCGGGCCCGTCGACGGAGGCAGGCAGGACGGACTTGAGGTCGAACCAGTGGGTGTCCACCAAGAGCACGCTGGACTGCGGGCGATAGGCCACTCGGTTGTCCGCCGTGCTCAGGATGCCGCTCGGGGAAGAGTGCACCACGCTCACTAGCAAGCCTGTCTGAAAAGGACTACCTCAATCTAACAGAATACCACTGTCTCACTTTTTTACTATAGTGTGCTTTTGACACGTAGTCTAAGCTTTGGTTGTTACTGAAGTTTTTGAAATAAAGTTTTTTGTTGATGCTTTTTAAACTGCCAAGTTTTCTTTTTAACACAAATCTTTATCTTTTATAGACACCTTTATCTTATTAATGCTTAAAATGAACGCTCACCGTATTGCGATTTGCGACTTGTGAAATTTCAATGTTTACAAATTGTTACAACTGTAAGAAATGTAGACACAGAAAAATGTTGTAGTTGACTGAACACAGTGTAACACTGTTCGGAAAAGTTAGCAAACTGACGGGTTGGTCCTGAAACTCCACCAGTTCTTTCTTGCGAATCCACCCGTCGTCGTCATAAGTGTCGGAGTCGTCTTCCTTCTTGAACTGCAGCACTTCCTTCCGCCCAAGCTCATAGGTGGCTGACATGTACGTCTCCAGCTGCTGAGGTCTGAAAATAGCAGGCTTGCGTCAGGCTAAATTGGCTCGCAAAATGAAGTTACATCAGAAATGCTGTCACAGGTAGTCAAACCTGGTGACCGAATTCAATTTAGAAAACCACCAAATTAGGTTATTTCGCTAAGCTGGGTTTCACTATGTGTAATCAGTGAACAAGATTTAAGTATCTATTTATATGTATGTATTTACCTATGTACCAACCAAATTGAGTTGTAGGATTAACCACTTTAAAAAACTAAATTATAGCTGAAACCTTTTCTAACCCTGTGCATGCTTGCCTTGGCGAGCACAAAAACAGCGACAAGGACAAATTGTAGCATTTGGTGTACTTTTTCAATAACTCTTTTAGTCCTTCAGTTGTTAAAACTGATTCAATTTTGGTAACGGCTAATGCAGATCCAATTCTCGCATACGGATAAACGTACATTCTTAGGCTCGATTTATAGCCGTATGGTCCGGCAAAATTACAAAATAGTGACGCCTCTAATGGTATATAAGATCAGATTGTGGCGTGACTGTTTGGTAATTCTGCCGGCTATACGGACATACGGCTGTAAGTTTGAAAGGAGCCTAACATGATTAAGCGGACCAACTTGTTGTCAACGAGGGAGACGATGAAGGAGAGCTGACAGTGTTGTCCGCAGGTGGTGTTTCCCTGGGCCAGGCTCAGGTTCCAGTTCACGTACTGCTTCAGCTGGAACTCCACAAACACTGAGCTGCTCACTGGACCGCAAAGCTGAAAGGGAAAGGGGGTGTCAAGAGCAAGAAGAAAGGCAAACTTGTGCTGGACTTAATAACATAGTCTCATTGTATGTATTCAGGAAAAAGGTGGAGATCTCACGTGATTCCATTTGATTTTACTTGAACGAAGGCTCTATTTTTTAAACTTTTTACTGACGGTTTTTTGAAAAGTTATAACAAATGTTCATCTCTAAGACTTGTCATGAAATTATTACAAATGGAACTAAACTGCAGTAGAGCTTCGGTAAGTCGGTTGTGGTTATATAATTTCAACTGCACTTGGATGCTGTATTGCGGTGCACTAGACATTTTGCTACATTCACCAATATTCGAACTTCGATCAAGTGCATGGCATACTAGCAGTGCGAACACCAACTTTAAATTCAGTTTAACGTCTAATTGCGCCTAGCCCAAAAATGCATTAAACTCCGTATTAGGTATGTGGACACAGGTCAGTTAGTAGACTTTTAGCCGTTGTAGGCATTTATTTTCTTTCTCGTTCTTGGAGGTCGTTCGTCGTAGGCAGGCCACGAAACCGTCGACTTCAAAAAAAACTGACCAAGTTTCAGAAAACAAAAAGGATTTTCGTTAGGCAATTATTGTTATTATAATTTAATCTGATTTGCACGTTTCCAGCCATTAGCAAAAAGTGTAGTGTTTTAACTGGGTCGTTCAAGAACATGCGGCTGTCAGCATACAACAGGAGTCTGAGACAGCTTATGGTCTGTTTGTTACGTTCCTTGTGTTAGCCTACCTATGTTAATCCAGTGCAAAGTTAATAATAAAACAAGGCCAATCTGCGGCAAAACCTTCAGTAAGCATCAAGCAAAATGTTTTAAGTAAACTGACCAGAGGTCAGCTAAAGCCTGTTGTGCAGCGATAAGGTACTTGTCAAACGGTGGATTGCACTAAATTGGATTAATTGACGATTCGCTGAAATCGGCTCAGCTTAGGCTTAAATCAGTTCAATCCGCTACACCAATGAAGATTAGCGCAGTTAGCGCTTACGAGTTAATCGAAAACTGCCGATTCAGCCGAGATTTAACTAAATTTATTCAACTGGAAATTAGCTCCAACTCAGACTTAAGTTAATTCGATTTGGTGTAATCCACTAACAAATTAAAAAACAATCCATAACCAGAGAGAGCAACCTAATCCTAAACAGGGACTATAATTGATACATGTAGTGGCTTGCGAAATCTTTTGTCAGTAAAGACTTCCGGGGCCCGGTTTCATAAACAATGAATCGCGATTCATTAGTAACACTGGTGCAACATCGCAAATCGAATATAACTCGGCCTTGACACAATATTTCTGCTAGATCTTTTCATGACAGGTAGCCAATATGTTACACCACGTGTGGTTAAAATTTCATGATAGTCAAGTTATCCAGTGAAAACTATAGCTACATAGCTTGAAGTCATTCATTAGTTGCAAATATTAGTGAATTTCTTAAAACCACTAATATTTACTAATATTTGGAACTAATGAATGACTTTGACTTAGCTAGACTTTCGTCTGCATCAAGCAAATGTAACAAAAGTTTGCACACACATTATCTAACATATTGACAATATGTTGTAAAAATTTCCACCATGAGCATTAAGTTAACGCAAAGTTATAACTTATTTTTTAGCTTATATCGGTGTTACTAATGAATCGCAACTGATCTTTTATGAAACCGGGCCCAGATAACAGTCACAGCAATGTGACGCACGCGTAATACCTATACTACAAGAGCTGAACAAACGCACTGGAAATGTTATCGCTGATTTCTATGTAACTTTTATACTAGACAACGCTGTGACGCACGCACAGTTAATCCAAAGTGCTCAGCAAACAAACGCACACGCTTATGAAACACTCCATACTGTCTGCCAGAAAATCAAAATTAAAGACCTGTTGTGCTGTTAGTAGTATAGTGCGAGTATCTGACACCAGATTGGGTGGGGAGCATTGGGTGGGGAGTGGGTGGGGAGCAAGCGAATTGGGTGGGGAGCATGCGTGTTGCTAGCCTGTCTGATGCTATTTCAAGGTCATATTACTACCTTATAGCTGTTGTCATGGTAACGACATGGTCTATCTTTCCTCGTGTATGGTAAAAATTTGGTAAGAAAATGGTTAAGTTTTGGTTAATATTGTTTGCTTTATGTGTTAATCATAGGCATAATTTATCGATTTTTGTGGTTTTGCATGGTCATTATTGTGTGTTTTGTGGTAAAATTTTGGTAAGTAAATGGTCGTTTTGTAGTCAGAATAGTGTAATAATATTTTAGATTAATGTACAGAATTATACAAATGTTAGATTAATGTATAGATTTTGATAAATATAACAGTATTTGGTCATAATTTAGTCAGATTTTGGTTAAGTTTTGGTTAATATTTTTGCTTTATGTGTTAATCATAGGCATAATTTATCGATTTTTATGGTTTTGCATGGTCGTTAGTGTGTGTTTTGTGGTTATTTTTTGGTAAGTAAATGGTCGTTTTGTGGTCAGAATAGTGTAATAATATTTTAAATTAATGAAAAAATACAGAATTGTTAGATTAATGCATAGAATTTGATAAATATTACAGTATTTGGTCATATTTTGGTCCGTCTTTGGTTAATTTTTGGTTAATATTTTTGCCTTATGTGTTAATCATAGGCATAGGTTATCGATTTTTGTGGTTTTACATGGTCATGAGTGTGTTTTTGGTGGTAAAAAATTGATTTATGGTCGAAATTTAGTCAGTATTTGGTTATTTTTTGGTCAATTCTTACTGTCTTATGTGTTAATCATAGGCTTGTTTTTGTGATTTTTGTGGTTTTGCGTGGTTGTGAATGAGGTTTTGGTGGCAAAAATTTGGTTGATGGTCGGAATTTAGTCAGTCTTTGGTTATGTTTTGGTTAATACTTTTTGCTTTATGTGTTAATCATAGGCATAATTTATCGATTTTTGTGGTTTTGCATGGTCGTTAGTGCGTGTTTTGTGGTAATATTTTGGTAAGTAAATGGTCATTTAGTTGTCAAAATAGTGTAATAATATTTTAGATTGATATACAGAGAGTTAGATTAATGCAATAATATAGATTTTAGTTAATATTTTCAGTATTTGGTCATATTTTAGTCAGTCTTTGGTTAAGTTTTGGTTTATTCTTTCGGCTGTATGTGTTAATCATAGGTATAGATTAGCAATTTGTGTGGTTTTGTGTGGTCATGAGTGTGTTTCTGGTGGTAAAATTTTGGTTAATGGTCGGAATTTAGTTAACCCTTAGTTATTTTTCACTGCCTTATTTGTAAATTATAGCTTGATTTTGTAATTTTTGCGGTTTTGTGTGGTTGTGAGTGTGTGTTTTTCGTGGTTAGGTTGTAGTTGGTGGTGGTTGTGATCTATATTTTTTATTAATTGTTGTTTATTTATTAAATATTTATTACTATTCCACATTTCTTCAGTATTTTACATTTATTTTTCATTTTATTGTATTTCAGTTACTGTCTTACTGTAGTGCATGTCCTTGTCTTTGTAGGTAAAATTTGCAGTTAAATCTAATTATCTTATGTAATACTAAGCCGATTTTCATGATCTTACTGTCATTCAGTAGCCTTATTTTTTAGCTATAGTGAAATTTTTTGATCTACAGTACAGATCAGAAATAACATCCCTCGAAGCCGGCTTCAGCTTCAATGAAGCCAAATTGGCTTCATTGAAGCCAAATCAGCTTCAAAACTGCTGTCAACTTTTTGACGGTTGATGAAGTATTAAACATGCAGTTTGCTCCCTTCTCACGTAGTGCAGGTTAGACAGCTGTTTGTCCGACTAATTTTCAGTTTGGCCGCTCACCTCAGCTTAGTTAGCAAAAGCCTCATTTCACAGGTGCTAATGAAATTACTGTTAGCTGGTTATTTTTTTTTGCGTCAATGACTGTTTTTTCTTACAATTTGGTATTTTGTATTTTTGTATTTTAGAGAAATTATGGATGAATTATCAAATCGTTTTACTTCTGTGCTTAACTTATCAGAAACTGTTGCGGATACAGTTTACATTGCTATCAATTACACCAATGTTTCTACCTACGGATCTATACCCCTTGAATTAACGTTGCTATGGCAACCCGCTGATGGCTATGACCAAACACTTTACAATTAGAGCACCTTTTGACCTGGAAACATTGAGCCATCACGAGCAAGCAATAATCCAAAGTGAATTGGATCAGAAAGGACTGCAATGGGACAACACCATAAGGATGGACCGTCTTGAAAATATAGTTAGACAGGTCTCTGAAACTGTCAACGAAATTAATCCACATTACGTTATCACAGTTGATCAGACACAGAAACGATTGATTAGCAAAGCCATCGGTTTGCACCGATTTGTGGTGGCAGCAACGGACTTGAACATGATTTTACAATGCATGAGCGACACTTACCCACTGTCTGCTTGTTCATTTCACGCTAACATGGTTTATAAAGTGGCTCGCTATTGCTCCAAACATATTGTTTATGAACTACGCAGACAATTCCTATACTGTCAACAACACTAATTGTATTGATATTATTTGTAAAGTTATGCCTCCTATCCACTAGTTCGTGTTCACATAATTTGTAATTTTATCATTAAACGTCTGTGTAGTAATTAGGTCTATGTAGTATTTGGCCTATGTAGTAATGCTGGTCAGCCTAGCCTAGCCTGGAAAATTTAATTAAATTTTTCAAGGTCGGGGGGGGTGGGGGTGTTGTGGAGACTTCCAGCCCGCTTTAGCTAACTCCCAGCCTATGTAGTAATGCTGGTCAGCCTAGCCTAGCCTGGAAAATTTAATTAAATTTTTCAAGGTCGGGGGGGGTGGGGGTGTTGTGGAGACTTCCAGCCCGCTTTAGCTAACTCCCAGCCTATGTAGTAATGCTGGTCAGCCTAGCCTAGCCTGGAAAATTTAATTAAATTTTTCAAGGTCGGGGGGGGGGGTGGGGGTGTTGTGGAGACTTCCAGCCCGCTTTAGCTAACTCCCAGCCTATGTAGTAATGCTGGTCAGCCTAGCCTAGCCTGGAAAATTTAATTAAATTTTTCAAGGTCGGGGGGGGGTGGGGGTGTTGTGGAGACTTCCAGCCCGCTTTAGCTAACTCCCAGCCTATGTAGTAATGCTGGTCAGCCTAGCCTAGCCTGGAAAATTTAATTAAATTTTTCAAGGTCGGGGGGGGTGGGGGTGTTGTGGAGACTTCCAGCCCGCTTTAGCTAACTCCCAGCCTATGTAGTAATGCTGGTCAGCCTAGCCTAGCCTGGAAAATTTAATTAAATTTTTCAAGGTCGGGGGGGGGGTGGGGGTGTTGTGGAGACTTCCAGCCCGCTTTAGCTAACTCCCAGCCTATGTAGTAATGCTGGTCAGCCTAGCCTAGCCTGGAAAATTTAATTAAATTTTTCAAGGTCGGGGGGGGGGTGGGGGTGTTGTGGAGACTTCCAGCCCACTTTTTTGACTCCCAATCCAGCACAGTCTGTCGGCCTTATACTACTGACTCTGACACAAAGCACGTGTTAATAATAGCTTCCCAAGGTAGAACTGCTTCGTATACCTACACTACCCTGAGTTTGTTTCGAAACAACAGTTATAAGAAACAAAAACGTGTGTACGTCCGAATGCAGCAAATAAACGATACAATCATTTATTAAACCACGAACCACGGGGCTCTTAGGATTTAGGCTCAGAAGGCGAGGGCACGAGGGCGAAAAGTGACCGTGCGCCCGAGCCCAGTGAAACGTGATCTAACGGTTGAAGACCGCAAGAAATGGCCTAAAAATCAATTGTCCAGCCCTCTCTCAGATCCGGGACTCACGCGGTGATTTCCCACAATAGCTGCAAAATCCTACAAAACACCAAACACACAGCCAAAAGTGGAAACATCACAAAACTTTTCAATTAATAAAATTTATTGGAGGCTAAATAACAAAATATAACAAACGGAGAAAAACAAGTAAAACCTAACTCAATTCAGTTCATAGGTTCAAGAGAAGCTATTCCTAGACTCAATCGGCGCGCGAGGCCCTAAGTACTTAACTCCGTTTCAATGCGTCGGCGCCACCCCCCGTTTCCGTTGTCTTCACCAGCTCACACTGACCATAAGCCAGTCACACATCAGGACATTATATATTTTCGGCAAATCGCCGCCTTACCTAAGAATAGCTTCCCATTCAGAATCTAAATACAAAACATAACAAACTACTTAAATTATTATATAAACGCGCTGAATTTGGGCTCTACAATGTGAATAACTTCATAATTTAGCTGTGTGCAACTGTATTAACATTTCATGTATTGACTCATGAATTTACTACGTCGTAAGCGGGACAGCAAAGTAGAGAAGCTGGTGGCAGCCTTTCTAGTAATTTCTGAACTCAAGAGCGCTGCACAGAGCGCTGTGAAGTCACGAAAGCTGAAGACGAATAAAAGCGTGTCTTGGCTTAAATTTGCGATTGTGAAACGTGAATAGGAGTGAATTTGGAACATGTATATGTCTGTACAAGTGCGAGAAAACCTGCCTAGACCAGGGGGTGCCCCCGGAATCACAACTCATCACATTACGACAACAATTGTATATCAATGCCTGACTTTTACAATCAGCATGTGCAAAATGGAGTTCTGCTTTCGACCCTTGCCTTTCACTATTGGTGATAAAATAATTGTTTTTTGACACAGTGAAGCGAAACAGTTACACTCAAAATCTACTAAGGTCATTTTTTGTCAAAATTTTCTGAACAAGTATAACGTAATACATTTTTCTGTAATTTTTAGGTGTAGTTTACAGTGCGTTAATTGAACAAATTATATCCTATCATGATTAATAATATCAGTGAAATTCGCAGCTGAAATAAAACATTATTACGTAAAACATTTATTGTTGTAAATCAAAATTATATTAAACACAGCATTGCCAAAATGTAGTGTAGTACACTGCAATTTTTAGGAGGCAATCGGTAACACGAAAAGTTTGAAAAAAATCTGACAACAGTAATCAAAATTATTGATTGATTATTAAAAAATTGATTTTTTAAACTTTGATGTAATCTTTTCTGGCAATTTTTTAAAATTTTTTACGCCATTCGAACATTAATTTACAATGTCAAGTTAACTAGTTTATTCAACCTGCCTAGTGAAACTACACAAAGCATAAAAAGTAAAAACGTTTAAGTTTGACGTCAAATTCAGTTATAAAACTGATTATGAAATTTGTGTTTTTTGTGACTTAAAAATTAGCAAATAATGTATAAGATAGAATGAATTCAGTTTATTGAAACGTTCATATACTTTTGTCTGGGATTAGTAGAAGTCTTTGAAAGTAGTTTACAGTAGGTACCTTGGTTTTAGGGTAAAATAGCATTGTTGCTTATTAAAAAAAATTCGCTTTTTCTCTTTCAGTATTTGTATTACAAGTCTAGTGCGTCTAGCTTAGATTATTTTAACCAGAGCCGATTCATTTAGATTAACTCCATTTAATATTTTGAAAAACTTAATTTTCAAAAAAATTATCCGAATAGCAATTGTCTTCAGATTTGATCACACATTATGTGGTATGTAGAATCAGCCGCATTTAACGCCAATTTTCATGTATCATAAGTGTAACAACTTGTAAAGCGCACAGAGGAAATGTGTATAAAAGATTGCTGAAAGATATCAAACTGTGATCCGGCGTTAATTAAAAATTGATCAGAAAAATAATTATCTCCGGCTGGGCTCGATCCAGCGACCTGTCGGCTATTGAACAAATGCGCTAGACTACTGCGCTACGAAGGCCACAAGAAAAGTAAGTTTAATTGTCCTACGTAATAATGTTTTAACACTGTGGACCAGGGCCAAAAATTTTAAAATTTTCCACGAACGAGTTTCGTTTAAATTTTAAAATTTTATGAATAAGGATTACTGTGCCATTATATTGGTCAGTTTGTATCTGAATTATTATGTTTATCATTTTGCTTAGGATAGTTCATATCCTATTATTTATATCCTATTAATTATATTTATTATTATTTTATTTTATAGCATTTTGTTTTATAGTATTTTATTTTCTTTTAGTTTATTTAATTTTATTTCAATGTATTGACAATGTTTTATATAGTTTTGTTTTATTTTACTCTGTTTTAATTAAATTTATTTTATTTTTATTTAGTTATATTATTTTATTTTTTATTTTAGTGTATTTTTTATTTTAATTTGAAATAATAGGTTTTATTTGAATTTATTATATTTTATATTATTTCATGTTATTTTATTTTATTTTGTTTTATTTTATTTTATTTTGTTTTATTTTATTTTATGTTACTTCATTTATTAGTTTTATGATGTTTTATTAAAATATATACCGAATAAGCCAGCTAATATTACTTAACTTTATTTTTTTTCATTTTAAACTTTATTCATTTATTTTTGTTGCTTTGCGTTTTTGCACATTCTACAATGTCGTACTTCTTACTTCACCACGATGGTTTTTAAAAACCATGGTTTCACGTACGTTTTCATGTTTTGCACATAATTTCATTACGAATTATCGCCTGATTCGTTACGAATTTCATAAATTTTCTAAAACCATGGTTTTAGCTCAGTTGAAATTTTAAACCTGCAGCGTAGCAGGTTATTATTCTGCTGAAATTTCAACTGAGCAAAGACCATGGTTTTAGAAAGTCTACGAAATTCGTAACGAATCATGCGATATTTCATAATGAAATTATGTGCAAATCATATGCACACGTACGTAAAACGATGCTTTTTAAAAACCACCGTGGTGAAATCCACCCCTTGGGTTCTGATTTCTTCAAGAAATGAAATTCAGTTCATTAATGAATTAATTAATTTAAATGCAAAAATATATTAAAAAACCCTTGAAACCCTTTTATCTGATCGCAAAAATTCGGGATTTTGATTGTATGTGAATCTAAAACAGAACATTTTTCGTGTACAACCTGTGATGTTGCTTAAACGAAAATCGAAAAACCAAATTAATTTCCAAAGCAAAAAAGTACAAAAAATTGGATGCTAATCTTGCGGTGAAAATGAGACTTATGTGAAGTTTCTGATATACCATTCTGACTTTTATTCAGAAAACATGAGATTCCCCGTTCTGTGCTGCAAGACCTCATCTGAGCGATTCCACCTCTCACTGAAATGGCTGGTTTTCTTGCAGCTATTGGTTGGCGTGTCAGTTGCAGTAACTGGCTTTTTTTCCTCCGTCTTTTGGCCAAACTATAAATGGCTAAACTATGGTTCGAGATACTATTTCGATTTGCTCTCAATATGGAGCGGATCTACATCCGTTCTTACGGGTATGACCGGTTGGCTTTGGCTTGTTTTGAACCCTGCAACGTCGAGATGTCGAAAACCTATCTATTTTCTGCTCAACCTGTGCGCGCCAATTTTGGCTGGGGCTACCGTAATTGGATCCATTGTATGCTTTACCACTGATGACAGAAAGTATTACAAAATAGAAAACACAGGATGTTTTGAATTGGGACAACTATTGGTGCTGAAAGTGTTGTTGGCAGTGTTGGCTGCATTGAACAGTAAGCATAGTTTTATGCATATCAGATTCAATTATCGGATCAAGTGCAGTTGGAGAGAGAACTAGTGGACTTATTTTTTGGAGTAGAGCAAACTGAGAGAAGCATTTTGAACACCAATCCACAAATTTTAAAATCGCATTTTCTGAGTTTTTGGAAGTGACGGCAGGCGAAAGTTTAAAGCCAAAAAGGCTATAGTCTTTGTTTTGGGATAGTTTTCAATGTGCTATGATATTTTAAGGCATCGTCTAGGCTTAGCTGGCAGGATTCGCTAGACTGAGCTGGTAAGATTTTAACTCAAAATTTCGGTTTTTTAGTCCCTAAGCCTGAGCCTAAGCCTAAGCCTAAACCTAAGCCTATTTAGCCCAAGCCTAAATTAAGGCCAAGTTTGAATTTTGACAAAAATTGCACTCTTCTGGTGAATTTGGCAATTTTTTCTAGCGGAAATGCGTCAAAGTGCCATTGTTTTGATTTTGAAAAATTTTGACTCCTCTTAAGCACGTTTGGATCAGAAAAAGCGAAAAAAGGTTTTAGAAAAAAATTGCGAAAAAGCCCCTCACTGCGGGATCAGATTCCGAGGGGCGTATCTCAGAAAATCCAAACATAAAAAGGTCCGCTATTTTCCCCGTTCATGATGCAGTTTCGGTTCTAGGTTTCGGTTTCTTTTTGGTTATAGACCTTTTTATTTACCTAAGACTGCTAAGGAACCGCGTATAAGACAGCTGGAAGGGCTTAGGTACAGCTATGTCATTATTTAAAGACAATTTTCTTTTCTTGTCTTGGAAAATTTCTTTCTTTTTATTTTCTTTCTTTATCAATTTCTTGCAATTTCTTTCTTTTTATTTTTCTTGGTGGAAACGTCGGATTTCTTGAAAGACTAATGATTGATGAAACCTAGTGGATAAGTTTTGAAGTATACATACTATAGTTTGTGCGTGTACGTCTAAGCTAGTATTCGCGTTTTGGGGTCAATATGTAAAGGTTAAAAGGTCACGTATGTTGATTTGATGCTAGCCATCCAGCCGCACCAATAGCTTTCCAGACTACTAATTTATAAAGTTAAGTAAGGTTTGGCAGCTGGAAACTGGGCTGTCCAAAATTTCTTTGAGTTTCTTTCTTTTTATTTTTCTTGTGGAAGAAGAATTTATAAATTTCTTTCTTTTTCTTTTTCTTCAAGAAAATGCAAGACTTCTTTTTCTTGTCTTTTTCTTGTCTTCAAATAATGACTTAGCTGTATGCACTATGTAGGTACATTGGTTAATGATAATTGATACTATACGGTTTGACACGGTGGTCTCATGGTGCCTAGGGTCAGTGCTCGTGTCAAGAGTCAAGAGGTCCCAGTAAAAATTTCGGTGCTATGCATTTTCAATATCTGTTATTGCATATCGAATTTTTCCTGTTGCGGCACACCGCAACAGGTCCTTATGATGACCCTAGTACAATAACGCTAGGCTATGTGATAAAATTTACTACAGTTGTGTGTGCGTGTATATCTAAAATGCTGTGCAGGCCTTATGTAGTTGCATGCGCGAATAGTTAGCGTTTATTTGCGTGCGTGTTGTGTCGAATGCATTTGCAGTTGATGAGCGCAGAAGAGCTGAACATTATGCACAGTTCACGTATTACGTATATGTAAACATGGCAATTCAGTCATATCAGTAGGTATGCTAATCAGTTGTCAAATTGCTAACACAAAGATCGACATATCGGCAAAGTGTGTTTATTACGATTATTATAAATTACCATTGGTGTTGTTGAAATGCACCAACATGTGTTGCCGGCTGTAAAATATTTACTTTAAAATAAAAGAATAGTTTCATACTTTTACACAGTAGCAACTTTACATAGCAATGACGACACTGTGCTTACTGCTGCAACGTATCAGATTGTTAATTTCCTTTGTGGTTTTGATCCACATCCAAAATACAGTGTAGTATGCTATCACTATACTTTGCGAAGTTTTGAAGCAATTAAACCTTTGCCTCCAAGGCTCCAAGTATGTGTAAACATTCCGAATTTTTCCTATTAGAGGTTTGGCGCGATAACGCCAAACCTATTAATGCAAAATGAAGAGTATTAATTATTGTCCAATAAAAATGTAGTCACTAATGAAGAACCACAGCACAATACGATGTTCTAATTTCATTCAAAAAGAAGGTTTTAGACCGAGCCTAAAGCTAAACACCTTTGTGAATCGCAGTCATCATCGAGTCTTAGTAATAAATTTTGCATATATTAAAGTGCTTTCTAGAAAAGCTTATGCAAGTAGTAGTAGAGTACCGACTGAAATTACTTGCTACAGATTACGGATCAAAACAGGCTCGGAGTCACTTGATTGCGGAGTCAAAGTATAGATAATTAAACTCTGACTCCAAAGTCAAGTAACTCCGACTCCATTTAGACTCCGGAATTTAGGCAAGCAAGTTTGATCGGTACTGAAAATGCACAGAGAAGTTGTCGCACACTGCACTGACTCCGTTGGAATAGAAAATGAGCTCGCAACAGGTTTTTTGTCAAACATGACAAACTACTGAAAATCGTTACTGTTTTTCTTTTGCAGCAAACTGTTGCTTGTTGTTACCTTTAAAACGTTTGTTACTCGATGTTCATTCAATTCATTCAGTTCAATTGTTTTTTCGCGGCCCCCGCGTATATACTATAGGTATTCAGAATCTCTGAATCTTATGTATTTTTACGCGGCTGCCTCAGCCGTCACTTATACTAGATATTAAGGCAGAGTCTGTTACAGAGAGAATTGCTACGTCACTCTGCAACAGCTCTGCGATGATCAGCAGAGGCAAGATCTGCGCTGCTCGTTCTGCTCGCTCTGCTCACGCAGCAGAAACTAGTTTTCGCTACCGGTGTGTATGTGTGTGTATGAATATTGAATATCGACTATTAATTAATGAACCACAGTAGGTAATACACGTGTGTGCATTGTGCAAGGTGAAGTGTATTTTGGTATTTGCACACACTAACACAATGTAGGCGGTACTGGCTCAGACAATATTTATTATGTAGTGACATTGGCACTTTGAGATCAACTAAATCTTGGATACTTTGTTTCAACATTTCAGTGGCCAGGTGAACGCAATGTTGTCTATTGTACATACCTATCTGTTCACTCTTTTATTCAATTGCATTATGCACCTACTCTGAATAGTGCATTCTCACTTTATATGTACGTGCAAAATTGTGTTTGGCATCCACAACAGAGATAAAAGCGTAGATAAAACTGATAAAAGTATTTATTTTTATTGGTTGAAAGAATAGAATACATGATATAGTTAAGTTTTTGCATAATATGAGTAGCAATAGGCATTGCAATCTTTATTTTGGTCTTAGTTGCATTACTGCCGCGTTTTATATTCCTAGGAATATGGTCAACCAGCCCACCCTGATTCAATCGGTCACTTAGTAAATCTGATTCGATTCTCTACTCGCAACATATTCATGTTGGGTAGGTCGCATTTTCAGTGTAAATTAACACTAGAAGGGCAGGCAGGCCGATCAGCTACCATTATGTAATAGGGGGTTCCGCCCGGTTATGAATACATCCCAATTTTCAATAGGAAGGGTTCGGCCAGTTATGAATACTTGGCAACCTAGTTATGGCTAACTCCGCCTAATTATGGCTAATGGCAAAAAAAACTTAACTATATCATGTATTCTATTTCTTCAACCAATAAAAATAAATACTTTTATCAGTTTTATCTACGTTTTTATCTCTGTTGTGGATGCCAAACACAATTTTGCACGTACATATAAAGTGAGAATGCACTATCAAGATAGGTGCATAATGCAATTGAATAAAAGAGTGAACAGATAGGTATGTACAATAGACAACATACCGTTCACCTGGCCACTGAAATGTTAAAACAAAGTATCCAAGATTTAGTTGATCTCAAAGTGCCAATGTCACTACATAATAAATATTGTTATAACCACTGGCCTACATTGTGTTAGTGTGTGCAAATACAAAATACACTTCCACTTGCACAATGCACACACGTATTACCTACTGTGGTTCATAATTAATAGTCGATATTCAATATTCATACACACACATACACACATAAAAACTAGGGTTTCTGCTGCGTGGCCGAGCAAAACGAGCATCCTCTGCTGATTGGTCGCAGAGCTGTTGCAGAGTGACGTGCACATTCTTCTCTGTAACAGACTCTTCCTAATATCTAGTATAAGTGACGGGTGAGGCAGCCGCGACTAAAAACCACGTGAGTTCGAGTTGAATACCTGGTATACACGGGGGCACGAAAATTGAATGATCAAAATGAACATCGAGTAACAAACATTTTAAAGTTGACAACAAGCAACAGTTTGCTGCAAAAGAAAAACAGTAAGGTGTTTAACAAAAAACCTGTTGCGGTATTCTATTCCAACGGAGTCCAGTCAATGCGACCATCTCTGTGCATTTTTCAGTACGATCAAACTTGCTTGCCTAGAATTCGGAGTCTAAATGGAGTCGGATTTCTTGACTTTGGAGTCCGAGTTTAATTATCTATACTCACAACCTGTTTGATCCGTAATATATCACAGTAAGTCGGTCTCTACTACTACTTGCATAAGCTTTTCTAGAAACACTTTAATCCGAAATTTATTCTAAGACTCGATGATGACTGCGAAGGTGTTTAGCTTTAGGCTCGAGTCTAAACCTTCTTTTTAAATGAAATTAGAACATCGTATATACTGTGGTTATTCATTAGTGACTACCGTATCCAACAATTAATACTCTTCATTTTTGCATTAATAGGTTTGGCGTTATCGCCCAAACCTAATAGGATTCGGAATGCTACACATTCTTGGAGCCTTGGAGGCAAAGGTTGACCTCGAAACTTCGCGAAGTGCAGTGATGAGCCATCTCACTGTACTTAAATATAAATCAAAAACCACAAAGGGAGGTGATACGTTCACAGTAAGCACAGTGTCGTCATTTATATTAAAGTTACTACTGTGTAAAAGTATGAAACTATTCTTTTATTTTAAAGTAAATATTTTACACCGCAACATGTTGCATTACACCAATAGTAATTTATAATAATCGTAATAATAAATAGCTCAATATGTCAATATCTTTGTGTTAGCAATTTGACAACTGACATACCTACTGATATGACTGAATTGCATATTTTTAGTAAAAGTGTGCATAATGTTCAGCTCTTCTGGCTTCATCAACTCAAATCATTGGAGCACAACACGCACGCAAATAAACGCTAACTATTGGCGCATGCAACTACATAAGGCCTCCACACATTTTAGATATACACGCACACACGACTGTAGTAAATTTTATCACATAGTGTAGCGTTATTGTACTAGGGTAGTCATAAGGGACCTGCTGCGGTGTGCGCGACGGGAAAAATTGGAATATGCAATAACAGATATTGAGTGCATAGCACTACTAAACCTTACTTGACTCTTGACACGAGCACTGACCCTAGGCACCGGTCAACCACGTGCAAACCGTATAGTATCATTCTGGTAACAAATATACCTACATAGTAGCTAATTTATTTGAAGACAAGAAAAAGACAAGAAAAAGAAAAAGATTATTTCTTGAAGAAAAAGAAAAAAGAAAAGAAATTTATAAATTATTCCACAAGAAAAGAAAGAAACTAAAAAGAAATTTTGGACAGCCCGTTTCACTGCAAAATCTTACTTAACTTTATAAATTAGTAGTCTGGAAAGCTATTGGTGCGGCTGTAAAATATTTACTTTAAAATAAAAGAATAAGTTTCATTATTTTACACGAGTGCACCAACTTTACATAGCAATGACGACACTGTGCTTACTGCTGCAACGTATCAGATTGTTAATTTCCTTTGTGGTTTTGATCCACATCCAAAATACAGTGTAGTATGCTATCACTATACTTTGCGAAGTTTTGAAGCAATTAAACCTTTTGCCTCCAAGGCTCCAAGTATATCTATAAAACATTACCGAATTTTTCCTATTAGAGGTTTGGCGCGATAACGCCAAACCTATTAATGCAAAATGAAGAGTATTAATTATTGTCCAATAAAAATGTAGTCACTAATGAAGAACCACAGCACAATACGATGTTCTAATTTCATTCAAAAAGAAGGTTTTAGACCGAGCCTAAAGCTAAACACCTTTGTGAATCGCAGTCATCATCGAGTCTTAGTAATAAATTTTGCATATATTAAAGTGCTTCTCTAGAAAAGCTTATGCAGGTAGTAGTAGAGTACCGACTGAAATTACTTGCTACAGATTAAAGATAAAAACAGGCTCGGAGTCACTTGATTGCGGAGTCAAAGTATAGATAATTAAACTCTGACTCCAAAGTCACAGTAACTCCGACTCCATTTAGACTCCGGAATTTAGGCAAGCAAGTTTGATCGGTACTGAAAATGCACAGAGAAGTTGTCGCACACTGCACTGACTCCGTTGGAATAGAAAAATGAGCTCGCAACAGGTTTTTTGTCAAACATGACAAACTACTGAAAATCGTTACTGTTTTTCTTTTGCAGCAAACTGTTGCTTGTTGTTACCTTTAAAACGTTTGTTACTCGATGTTCCATTCAATTCATTCAGTTCAATTGTTTTTTCGCGGCCCCCGCGTATATACTATAGGTATTCAGAATCTCTGAATCTTATGTATTTTTACGCGGCTGCCTTCACCGTCACTTATACTAGATATTAAGGCAGAGTCTGTTACAAAGAGAATTGCTACGTCACTCTGCAACAGCTCTGCGATGATCAGCAGAGGCAAGATCTGCGCTGCTCGTTCTGCTCGCTCTGCTCACACAGCAAAAACTGGTTTTCGCTACCGGTGTGTATGTGTGTGTATGAATATTGAATATCGACTATTAATTAATGAACCACAGTAGGTAATACACGTGTGTGCATTGTGCGAGGTGAAATCTATTTTTGGTATTTGCACACACTAACACAATGTAGGCGGTACTGGCTCAGACGATATTTTTATTATGTAGTGACATTGGCACTTTGAGATCAACTAAATCTTTGGATACTTTGTTTCAACATTTCAGTGGCCAGGTCAACGCAATGTTGTCTATTGTACATACCTATCTGTTCACTCTTTTATTAAATTGCATTATGCACCTACTCTGAATAGTGCATTCTCACTTTATATGTACGTGCAAAATTGTTTGTGGCATTCCCAACAGAGGATAAAAGCGTAGATAAAACTGATAAAAGTATTTATTTTTATTGGTTGAAAGAATAGAATACATGATAT